>PVJD01007544.1:0-83095 GCA_004026545.1 Mormoops blainvillei
TGGACTTCCTGGAAGTCTGTTTCCTTTGCCAGGTTGGGGAAGTTCTCCTTCGTTATTTTTTCAAATAAGTTTTCAATGTCTTGTTCTTCCTCTTCTCCTCCTGGCACCCCTATGATCAGATGTTGGAGCGTTTAACGTTGTCCCAGGGGTTCCTTGGCCTGTTGTCATTTTTTTGAATTGTTTCTTCATTCTGTTCTGGCTGAATGTTTATTTCTTCTTTCTACTCCAAATTGTTGATTTGAGTCCTGGTTTCCTTCCCTTTACTGTTGATTCCCTGTATATTTTTCTTGATTTCACTTTGCATAGCCTTCACTTTTTCTTCCATTTTGCAACCATACTCAAACAATTCTATGAGCATCTAGATTACCAGTGTTTTGAACTCTGCCTCTGATAAGTTGGCAATCTCTTCATCAGTTAGTTCTGTTTTTGGAGTTTTGATCTATTCTATCTTTGGGCTAATTTTTTTGTTTGTTTTTTGTTTTCGTCTCTGCGACCCTCTTAAGTTGTGAGGGCGGAACCTTAGGTATTCACCAGGGCGGGGCAACCCTCGTCACTGCCTTGTGCTGCTGTATGTGGGGGAGGGGTCGGAGAGGGAACAATGCTGCTTGCTTTGGCTCTCTCCCTGCTTTCAGTCACTTCCCCTGCCTCCCACAAGCAAATTGGACCCTTGTGGTGCTGATTCCTGGGTAGATGGGTTTGTGTACGTCTGGGACCCCATGGATCTCTCCAACAAACTCTCCTGTAAGGCTGTTTCTCCTGCTGCCACAACCCACAGTTTTGTTGTTTTTTTTCTGCTCTGCAACCCTGGGTTGCGTGATCTATCTGGCTCTTCAGTAGTTCTCCCTGGCATTTCTGCACGCAAATGTGGGACTGCTTGGTCCGCCAGCCGCCTTGCCATGTCCTCTCCGCCTGGGCTGCCTGTCTCTGCCTCTCCTCCTGGTCTGGATGAATGTTTCTTCTTTAACTCCTTGGTTGTTGGACTTAAATACAGTTTGATTTTCTGGCATTCTGGTGGTTTTTGTTTTTAAATTTGTTGTTTTTTTGGTTGTGCGAGGAGCAAAGTGTATGTATGTACACCTCCATCTTGGCTGGAAGTTGGAACTCCTGAATATTAATGTGTATATTAAAGTACCAAAGGCAGAGACGTAGAATCTATACACATCCTGATTTTGTGCTTAAATTTTTATTAGCCTCTTCACCATATTTATTACTGTTTTTAAGAAACATGTTGTAAACTCTCTTTTCTGTCCTCCTTGCCTAGAGTTTAAGAAATATAACATTACCAATACAATGAAGGCCCCCTTGTACTCTTCCCCAGTTCTTCCTTCCTCCCCACAAAGGTAACTACTATCTTCAGTTTAGTGTTTTCTTCCCTTCTAAAGTCTATATTCCTTTTTCTTTTTTTTAAGAAAAATCTAATATTATGGTTTCTACTTGTGTGTAAATCGAAACAGTAATTTAGTCTGAGTATACTATATAATGTAAAGATAGACCGGTAGAATAACAGCCCAGATTAGAATCCTCTCTTTGGTTACTTCATACTGTGACAGAGGTGGTAATGCAAATGCTTGGGAAAGAAGAGGCATTAGTTTGTTCCTGATACATGGGAAAAATTGGATCTCTGCTTGACACCATAATTAGAAAGAGACTGCAGCATATTTAAAGACCTAAACATGAAAAGCAGAGTTGTAAAGTTTGGAAGAAAATATAGGTGACTAGTTTATCACTCGTTGGGGAAGAATTTCTTAAATAAGATACAAAAGATTGGTAGATATGATTATATTAAAGTTTAAAGCCTCTGGGAAAAGGTAGAGCAAAGAAGCAATATCTAGCATATCTTATAAAGAACTCTTGTATGTCAGTTTTTAAAAAAATAGACCAACAACCTAATAGAAAAGTGGCTAGAAGACATTAATGAACAATTAACAGAAGAAAAAACTTGAATTGTTAGACAGCAGAGAGTCACTGAAAGGTTTGTATCACAGCAAATGAAGATAGTTGGGTAGCTACTAGAGGCAAAGAAACCACTTAACTAATTAAGCAGGAGGTTATAAAAGTTTGAATTAGTCATTGTTATTATGTGTTCTCTAGGAGCATGCTTTGTACTTCATACCCCTAAAATTTATACTCAGAAGGAAAAATAATTAAGATCATTTTAGGAGCTATATAAATTACCTAAAATGATCTTTATTCAACTTATGTAACAGTGCATTGAGTTCTTTCATATTTTGATTCATTGAACTTTATGTATTTTTAGACCTGAAGATTCTATGTTGTCATAAAATGTAAATTACTTACTTTTCAGTTAATGTTTAGTTACAATAAAGTACACATTTTAAAGGCTGGGAACTAACTAGAAACTCATGCTATACTACACACTGTTTACATGTGTGGTGTTGCATATGTTCATTTTTAGGAGATTGATTTGTATTTATTTCCATTTATAAAACTTTTTTTATTTTGTTTTTGTACAAAAATAGCAATGGGACTGAACCACAAAGGTAACTATTTAAAAAGCCTTTGTAACTACTAATATTTATAGACTATGTTTAGGCAGTAACACACTGTTCTGCCTTTTGGTCCTGCCAAAGATGGCTCCTTCTGGTGGTGTTCCTGGTCCCTGGTTACAGGCTGGGAGGAGAACTGGACCACAAATGTACGACTGTCCCAGGGGAGGAAGGGGATGGAAGGAATCAGATTTTTTCCCAACATCTAAGTTCACCTGAGGACAGGAAGGAGAGGAACTCATTGGAGAATGAGTGTCAGGGGAGAATGGAAATCCTATTTAACTTGCTTGCTGATATCCACACTGGAAGACAGTGTTTATGGTTCAGTTTTTATTTTAATGACATAATTCAGATCTTTGCTAGTCTTAAAGTTGTAGAAGTTTAACTTCAGTTGTTAAAAGATTAAGAAGAGTGATGGCTGAGTAGATTTGAGGCTGGTCCTTTCACCCATGTGTGTCATGCTCTCGTCATACGCTGAACAAGAGAGTCAGAATAGAATTGACTTTTGAATGCTTTTGTTCAACTCTGATATTTTTCTACCATGGTTCACCAGTTATATTATTTTTATCATCTGTAGCAAACAATTCACATATATTTATTTTGTTTTCATAATATTCATGGGTTATTATAATTCTGAGGGTTTTCTTTTTCCTGAAAAGCTAAAAAGATCTGAGACAGTAGTGTGTGTCTTTTGTGTCTTTGGTCTTAAGTTTTCATACATGTCCACCAAGAAAAATGAAAGATAGAGACTGAAGTGATAATTCAGTCTTTACAATGGACATTTCTTAGAAAAATGCTTTAAAAGTTCCCCTTACCCAACTGTGAATAACCTACTCTGTTACATGTCTGTATTCAGCTGTATTTATACTGTGAGTACAAGGAGGGGCCCCAAAAACCCAGAATTATCTTCTGGAGGGTGAGCCCCTTGTAGTAGAGGCTTCCCCAGCTAGGTGAGTATTCGAGAGCCCATCTGTGTCCATGTGCCAGCTGGCATTGTGAGAGGCTGCATTTGGTGTCAGTGAATTTTTTTTTTTTAAGACTGTTTTAACTCATTTGTCCATTTCATGATGGATGATTTACACCTGCCCACACTGAACTGGGAGTTCCTCAGTTTTTGACCAAAAAATGGCATGACCCCCATACCCCACCCTCCCTACTCAGTCAAGCTTGCCCAAGTGACTTCTTTTATTTCCCTGGATGAAAAAAGTCTTCAAAGGGAAGCGTTTGCCGATGTGGAAGATGTGAAATAAAAAATGGCAGAAGCACTAAAAGTTGATGAAAATCAACAAGTTCAAAAACTGTTTTGAGCAGTGGAAAAACATCTCAATAGGTGCATTGCATCAAACAGAGAGTACTTTGAAGGTGACTGAAGTTTAAATGTATAAGAATAAATACACAGTTTTTTATAAATAAATTCCATTTTGGGGGGGTCCTTCCTCGTATAGTGAGAAAAGACAACAGTTCGTAATTTAGGTTTACCTTTTTCGGTTCACTATGAACAACCCATTTTTCCTTTTCTTTTTGAAGGTGACATGGAAAGCCCTGTGTTTGCATTTCCCCTGCTCCTAAAAATAGAAGCCCGAATTCAAAAGCTCTTCATGTACTCTTTTTCTTGGAATTTTGAATGTTCACAGTGTGGATACAAGTATCAAAACAGGTTGGTTTTCTGTTTTTTAAAATGGATTCATTCTGTTGAAAATGTTTGCGAATAATCAAATTTGAATAAAGTTTGTTTCCACTTCTGACACTGATTGCTGCTCCCTGGCTCCTTTGTACCCCCAGTAAACTTCCCAGCCTATCTTGGAGTCTTTCCAACATTAAGGTCGTAAGGAAAAATTTGAGCCCCAGAAACTGCAGTTTGCTTGTTTCTTTAAGATAGAAGAAAACCTGTAGTTTGATAGATTACCAGTGAGAGTTTTCTTAAGCTTTTCAGTGGTAACTGGGACAAATGGGAAAAGTAGAATCTTCCCCTCCTCTTCCCTCTGGATTCCCTGCTAAGTAATAAATAATACCTCTCAGAACTCCTTGAAACTGTTTTAACATCATGGAAAGTGATTTTGGTCTCCTAGAGTTTGGCAATAGCTTTAGAGTAGCACAGGCTTTCCTGTTCCTAACCTTAGTCTCTGCAAGACCAGCCGGCCCCAGAATCCTCCACGTGCACTGTCATCCATCCTTTCCACTGCCCTGCCACCTGTTGGAGGGCCCTGGTTGGTGTACATGGCCCTGAGATTGGCATTTAGCAGGAAGCTGGAGAAGAAAGACACTGCAGGTTTCATTTGCTTCCGTGCACGTACCACGTGAGAGAGATTAGGTTTTAAAAGAAGTATTACGGATAGAAAGTTGCCATCGACAGAATACCCTCACTTTGTCAATATATGAGAAAGTTGCTGGCTCGCGGTTGAAAAGACTACCCAACTCGCTCTTAGTATTTATTCAAATTTTTATAATGGAGATAAATCCTTTCCTCATTTCTTAAAACTCACCTACTAGCAAATTAGAAAATTTGGAGTCTTTTCAAGTTATTTTTTTTAATGTGAGAAAAAAATATTACTTAGATATTTATTATCTACATTGAGGTTATTTTTAGGTATTTCAGGATCAGCCAAGAGCCAAGTCTAGAGTAAGGAATGCCCTAGGTAATGCAAGCAACAGAACCAGAAGACTTTTTTTTTTTTTTTAACCAGTAGCTCAAAAGTACTAGAGCAAAATAAGAATTAGCATTTCACTCATACGTAGGCCTTATATAGTTTTGTGGGAGTATGAGAACAAGTAGCTGGTCCCTGGCCTTCTAGCATTGATTTATATAAATTATCTGGTTTTCTTTCCATTTGGCAAATATGAAAACTGAAGCTTAAAACGGGTTAAATGAGTGTCCATGGGAACACCAAGCTAGTAAGTGGCAGAATTCAGGCTAGGGTTTTCTGGTTCCTAAGACTTTCTAGTTCACTGTGGTATGTTCCCTAATCACCACCTGAACTTTATATGATATAAACAAGCTTGATTAAAATCGGTTCAGTTCTAGCTCTTCTAAAATGCACATCTCAGTTTGAGTTTTTAATTGAATATATTGTGTGTGCCAGGAATTCAACTGAAATATTGAGCTTGCTAGGGAGATTACATGTAAACATGTAACAGAGAGTCAGCGATTGCATAATTATTCTCATCTTTTGGCTGCTTTAAGTTACTTTGAATATGAAGCGATAAGTGCATTTATAGGTGTTTAGAAAAAAACTCTTGAGAGTTCAAGGGAAAGAAGCCACCAGCCACTTGGGTTTGCATTGCTTTTCTTTCTTTTTTTTTTTTAATTCATTGTTCTAAAAATAAAAGTAGATACAGAGAAAAAGGTAACATAAAGTGACATTTCATTATATACATTTTAATATACCATGGATTAAAACTTACTCCCACTTAATCTACTGGAAGAATATCCAGCGTACTCAGTTGTTTTTGTGCTCCTGTTTTTAGTGCTGGTTTTAGAGCTTTTACTTTATTTAGAAGGTATGTTCTGGAGTTAAAAACATGGTCTACAGAACAAGACTCCCAGTATTTCAGTCACCAGTTTGTCTTTTATTGTGTGGTGTGCAGTCCGCATTTTACTTTCCTTATCTGTACAATGGGGGTAAGAATAGCACCACCAGGTAGTGTTGGTGCACAGAAACGTTAGGTGTCATGTATACCATTAATGCTTCTTTGTTGAGACAAACTCCGTTTTATAAACAGTTATCTTCGAGAACCAAGACTTTTGAAGAAATACGGTCGATGCATTTGTCAGTCCCTTTATGCTACTTTGCTTTTAAAGTGTCAGCTTCCCTGAGAGCTTATTAGTTGTAATAACATATGCTTTTATCACTTATGATTTATCAGTATTTGCTGTGGTTTGAAACAGATGCTACTGTCCTTTAGGTAATAAATAATTGGGGTTCTTTTCCTTAAAATAAAGATTTTATTTATTTATTTATTTTTAGAGAGAGGGGAAGGGAGGGAGAAAAAGAGGGGAAAAAACATCAATGTGAGAAACATGGAATGGTTGCCTCTGGTACAGGCCCTGACTGGGGACTGAACCCACAACCTAGGCATGTGCCCTGACTGGGAATCACACCAGCAGCCTTTTGCCTTGAAGAATAATGCCCCAACCACCTGAGCCACACTGGTCAAGGTAGTAATTGTGTTTTAGAAGATAATTTTTATTAAAGCAAATGCAGGTGAGGCGCAGTATGCATCTTTAAAGATTATTGTTTTAGATACCTATTGCTCTCAAGTATTCAATCTGAAGTGTGCATTTTAGAACTTGTATAACTGTGAAAACAATATTCTTTCATAATTAGTGTCCTGATTTTTTTAAAGATCAAGAAAATTAAGCTGTATGTATTCCTGGTTCTGTATTTGGAAATACCCCCTTTTTTTTGGCTGTCAATAGTGGATGACCAGATTGTGAATATTTTGAGTAAGGGGTGAGCTCTTAATAAATTTGAAAGCCTTAGGACAGTAGTTCTCAACTAGGAATGACTTTGTGCCCTGTGGGTGGGACATTCAGCAGTGCCTAGAGGTACTGGGGGCTGTTACTGGCATGTAGTGTGCAGAAGCCAGGCATGGTGCTAAACATCCCGCAGTGCATAGAATGGTACCCACAACAAAGGATTACCCAGTGCAGAATGTCCAGTGGTACTGCTAGTGCCCTTGAGAAACCCTGTCTTTTATGTTTTCTTCATCTCATAGCTGGAAAAACTATAGGTAATTCATGTGGAGAGTCTTCACAAAGAGCCTCACTAGTGTTAGGAGGCAACATTGGCCTATTAATTTATTATATTTGTGGGGGGGTAGAAGTTAAATATGAACAGACAAATGAACAAAACCTTCTAGTTTAGACATCAGTTTAAATTAACATGAATGAATTTAATTTAAATGAATTTATGTCTTTTTTTTAATAGATGCATGAAGAATCTGGTCACGTTTACAAATGTCATTCCGGAGTGGCACCCACTTAATGCCTCCCATTTTGGTCCTTGTAACAGTTGCAACAATAAGTCACAAATAAGAAAAATGGTATTGAAAAAGTGAGTTCAGATTGCTTTACTAATTTTAAAACAAAATGAATTTGGATTTACATATTTTTTCAATGTGTAATATTGAAAGTGATGGTTGCAACCTACTTTTCAGGAGTTTGAGTTAACACATATTTATGAATTGCCAAAATGCTTTTCTGTCAAGAACTCTGGCCACTGAGCAAGCTATGTTGTAGGTAAAATGACAGTGACGAGCAGTGTCATTTCTGACACTGCTCAGGGTGATTATCTGACCCCCTCTCCAGGTGTCTTTCCCTCCCTTTAAGGATATTAAACCTCAGTTTTGCTCTTCTCTGCCAGGAGCCTGAAATCACTAGAATTCCGGGATTTCCTTAATCTCATTCCAAGAACTCATGATTCAGTAATGATCCGCAGGCTCTTCTGCCTGTATTTCCATCTTCTACCAGACCTCGGCCTGTTGATTCCCTCAGCCCCTTGTAAGAATTCTGCTGCCCTTGAGCAGATGTCTTTTTATTACGTTCTGCCAGCCTTTCCATTTGTCCTCAGTGGGAAGACTGAGGTACCGAACTACGTTCAGTACCTTTTCCAGTGGGACCAGAAGCCCTCTTTCTTTAAACTCGCAGGTTAATACCATTTTAGGTAGTTTGTCTCTCTCTTGTTAGTATGCTCACATGTGCATATCCTCTTTAATCTTTATTTTCTGTTGCCCTTATCTCTAACTGTACAATGACAAAATATTTTGAGGTATAATTTGATGTAGTAAAGAACCAGTTATATCCTTATCTTTTCTGATGTCCTTGGATGTACCAAGAAACTCCTCAGAATCTTTCCTATAGGTTTGCTTTTATCCAAGTAATAAATTTCCAAACGGATTATGCCAAGACTTCAAAAGGAGAAAAGAACAGTGCCCCTCATACTCTGTCCCCAGGTATCTACTTTAAACCTTTTAGGTAGTATTCACTTTGATTTTTCAAAACAATGTGCTTATTCCACCTTAATACAGTCTCCTTATATAGTAGTTGAGTATAAGCGCTCTTAACCAACACCTGGGCCCATTGCTAACCCCTCCCTTCTAATATGATTGCATTTTTTCTTAAATTAGTATTCATTGTTTATTATGAATATGCATATAGTCCCTCTCTAGCTAAGAAGAATTCATGGTTCTGTTTTATTTCTCTTATAACTGTTTATTTTTCCAGGAATTATTAATTGCCTAATTTTTAAAATTTATATACATATTGTGATTTTTTTTTCAAATTCTACAAACACCTATGATTTTTAATGATTTTCTAAACACTTAAATGTTTCACAAATTTTGAGTCTCCTTCCCTTTTATTTTTCTTCCTGGAAGTCTCTCTTCTACCACCTTTCATCCTTCTCCAGTATTTCAGTCTGTAATAGTTCCTCTTTGGGCTTGGTGCATGGGAGTGTTCTATACTCACTTTCCGTCATTGTCCCAATTTTTAAACCAGGGTTTTACCCCCACATTCTTTTCATTCGTTGCCCCTAGATATTGAGTGTTCTGTGCCTGCCTTCTGGCACTCACATCATTACTTCATCCATTCTGCTGCTTTACCACTTTTCTGTTTCCTTTGTGTCTTCTAAATGTTTATTATCTCCTATTTTTATCCTTTTGGTTTATTACCTTTTTTTTTGTCCTTCACTATCATATGATAGAACTTGCATGGGAAGGCAGATTAGGAAAGAAGAGGTGATGTCCTTAACCAGAAGTCCATAGTATCTTGGTTTCCTGAAGTCGAAGCTTTGAAGTCTTAAGTGTCAGAGGAGGAGCCTTTTTGTTTTTTTTTAAGGCCCTTTCCTTGATGGAGAGGTAGAAGGGCAGCAGGTGTGGGTGTGTGCCATCCTGCACTGGATCATTGAAATGCTTGAGACTTCCAATGTATATAATTTTCATCTAAGAGTTTATATCTGCTATATAATTTCATCTAAGAGTTTATACTTGCTTTTTTTCAAACCTCAGCATTGAAGATAAACTTATGCTATAGTATTATTTGATCTGTTAATTGGTCTGATTGCAACATACAATTTTTAATTATACAAATACGTTGTTTTACTTAAAGATTCGTGCTCTGATATGGAAATGTATCTGCTGGGTGTAACAGTGTTTCAGGGGGAAATGTGTTTAGAGTTCTAAGGGTTAGTTTATAAGCAGAGTTTATAATTTGGATATTTACTGTATTCAAAAATGAATTGAACTAGTATGTAAAATGTAAATGACGAGGTCTTTATAAAGTCATTCATAGTTTTTTACTTTGAAATTTGTTTAACTTGCTTTTGGTGTTTAATGGAATTTAAAAACCAACAATACAGCTTTTAAGGATAACTTAGAAGTAATTAGGTCTATGATGATATCATGTATAATTCAGCCTTACAGCATTCTAAAAACTAATAGTGTTACAAGTTCTTTGAACACCTTGTCTCAGGTAATCCACATCTCTTACATGTTCCTATTGGAAAGAGAGCCCATTGGTAAACCAGATGAATGATATTTTTTGGGTCCAAATCTGCTACTTTTCTTTAACTTGTTTGTAAATTGAATCATTCAGAACATGGTGGTGACATGGAGCACCAGCTTAGAATCTGATTTAATTTTACTTCACCAGCTCGTGAAATGACTGTCTCATTCTCATTACTGCCACCACGTTCTTTTTTATTTATTTTTTATTTGGTCTTCATTAGCAGTCTGGTTATACACTATCCTGGATTGTCATTCGGAAAGCATATTTATTTAAACTTCAGTTTGAACACTGATTTTTTTTTTTAACTATTTGCAAAAGATGGAGTGGTAGGAAGAGAAGTAAGACATTTCTGTTCTGTGCTTCCAGAGCTTATTAAAATGTCTGATACAATGATTTTGAGACCTCTTTTAAGCAGATAAACTATACTTTCCCCTACTGATTAAGTAGTTAAAATTAATGGTGTTTGTTTTTTTTTAATCCTGACACAAGGGCATTTTTTCATTGCTTTTAGAGAGGTGGGAGGGACAGAGAGGGAGAGAGAGAGAAACATCGATTGGTTTCCTTCTCGTATGCACCCCAACCGGTGATCGACCACAAGTTGGGTATGTGTTCTGACCAGGAATCGAACCTGCAACCCCTTGGTCTATAGGACAGTGCTCCATCCAACTGAGCCATACCAGCCAAGGCTAAAATTATGTTTCTTAATTTAAATTTTCATTGTTTAGTAGAAAATGCTTTATTATTTTATGAGATCCTTAAACTATCTCTGAAGAACGTGTTTGAAAACCTTTGTTGAACAGTTGACTTTGTCTAAAGATGTATTTTCTTGTTTACAATTAACATGAACCAATTTTAATTATTTGAATTACATCTGATTTTACTCATATCTTTTGTCAGCCTGAGATAATTCAGTGATGTAATAGATATAAAAGGTAATGAGGTTTTTCCTCGCTGGTGTTACTTAATGGATTGAGTGCTGGCCTGCAAACTGAAAGGGCTCCCGTGGATTTCCAGTCAGGGCACATACCTGGGTTGTGGGCCAGGTCCCTAATTGTAGGGGGTGAGCAAGAAGCACAGAATGATGTTTTTCTCCCTTTTTTTCCCTCCCTCTCTCTCCCTCCCTCTCCCTCTCTCTAAAAATAAATAAATCTTTAAAAAAATAAAGTAAGAGGTTTAAAAATTACATTCACAGATTTTTCTGCCTGAAGCCTACATTATTGCAGTTCTGAGGCAACATATGCACATAGTTGAATTTGCATTTTCTAAAATATCAGTTGTTAAGGTGGCCTGCATTTTCACGCAGGCTGTGAAAAAATGTTTGTGAAAAGACGGAAGTGTAGACAGTAAAGTTTTTATTCACTCTCCAAGAAAGGAGAGGGGCGTGGTGTGGAGAGATACACCAGTATGGGGTTGAGGGGCGGTCCTTTGAGCTTGTATTGGATTATAATTGGATTAAAAAGGGGTAGGGGGTTGCCATTGTGTGGCCCTTGGGTAGACTGTTGGGGTGTTATAACACAAGGCTGCAGTTTGTTCCAATGTTAACTTCTGCCTGTGGCTGTAGGGAGCAGTTAGTTTTTTCTTGCTTCCAGTAATTTCCAGTCCTGGGGATGAGCTCACAGGAATAAAATGGCAGTCATGTTTAACAGGGTCATAGTCCTGCTAGGCAAATAGTGCTACAATAGCAAATGGGGCTGGCTTTATTCTTTCATCACTGATTATATTCCATTAGTTGGGATGAAGTTAAAAACTTGTACTCCAAGTCATTAGCACAGGACTGGCTGCTCAGTGTGGGTCAGAGACTCTGTCCTCTGCTGTCTTTGGTAGCAGGGCATGTAGCACAGAAACTTTGTTTCCTTTCTCTCTTTTCTGTTTTCTCTTCTTTTCTGAGCCTAGATCCTTCTAATAGGAGGAGTTGAACCTCATGTTAGGGAGAAGAATGCAAATGGATCTTAGCTTCAGATCCCCTGGTTCCAGTTCAATTAACCCTCCTCATCCAATTTTTTTATGGTTGATTCAGAACATGACTTGGTTCCTTAACTCTAAGCATTGTCTTTGACACTCTAGCCTAGACCTTCAAGATAGGCAGGAGCCTGAGAACAAAATCTCCTGGCTTGGGGTAAACTTCTCCCTCATTTCAGAGACTGGAAATGAGATAACCTGAAATGATGGTTAGGAGAATACTGTGACTTTAGGAGATACTAGAGTCTAGTGGACCCACAAGGAAAATAAACTAGAAAAGGAGAAGGAGGCATACGCTTTATTTTATTGACTCCAAGATGCCATCATTTATGAGTTGTACCGTTTTTTAAAATATGCGATTAAGAAAAATGCTGCCTATATAACATTTTCCATGTGTAAAATCACACCGTTGAAATTGCAGAGTCTAGGGACAACAAGACAGTGTTATAGTAATTAGCCTCAGAAGGTATCTTGAAAAGGTATCATGAAACCAAGAGAGAACTAAATATTAGTACTTAAAGAAGTACTGAAAGGCAGGTGCCCACAGCCTTCCTTTCCAGCTGTGAGAATGTATCTCTAGTTTTACTGTAGATAGTTGATTCAAAGTTACACTCTTCATCTTTTAACATATTCGAAATGGGAATACATCTAAAAATTGCTGGCATGATATAGTTTAGTTGGCAGTATTTTTTCATGTTATGCATTTTATAGTCAGTGGCATCTTAGACTGATGAAATAGGTATGATAAAAACCAGTGGGAGTGTTATGGATAGTTTTGCAGGACTTTTTATTTATAGGTACTTAAATTTTGGGGACTGAATTATTCTCTAACAGAAAGATTGACAATGGATAATTTACAAATTGTCCTTTTTGGTCTGAATAACCTGCATTTTGACCATTGATTCAAGTTTATTTTCAGTGAAAAATTTTGATAAGCTAAGTTTTGACAGCTGTTTAAATATTGGGAAGAGAGATAACATTTTCCTTAAATCCTGAGAGCTTTGTTAAATTTAGTTATTTGAGGCTAACCCTTGAGTTCTGTTTTCTGATTTGCCATGTATATCTTGAAGTTTATAGTAAATTAACCAGTATGTTGTATTTTCTTCTCTACTTAGTTACAAATTAAACTTTTCCTAAATGGAAATTTTAATTTGATGGACAACCAACTTCCTGAGATAACTGTAGAGAAAAAGACCAAATTGTTAGCATTTGGGTTTTTTAAATATTTATTTGAACATCTTAGGCTAGTTACTTTGTTTCACATATTACCTGTCCCCTCTAACAAAAGCAATTCATTTGGCCACCTGATGCTGATGAAAATTCTTACAGGTCTGGATTTTTCCTTTGATTCTATGAAGTAGTTACCAAGAGCTCTTCTTTAAGCCGAAGCAGCACCATGGCCTACAGAGCAAGTTTTGTTTAATGGTCTGTGTTAGAACCTTACTGCATGATGGCTTCCAAATGTCAGTGATCCCGTTCTGAGAAGGATTTGAACGTAACCCATGTCTTAAGAGTGAGCTCTCCACCTCTAATTAAGGCATACACCTGGAGGTGTTCAAGAATCAGTGCAATTAACCTGGAAGGCACTGTAGGACTTAACTTGCTGCAGACCTTCTTTCACATAACCAGGCCCATGGTATTAAATTTGTTTGACCTCTCTTACCTTTTTCTCCCACAGAGTGTCTCCCATATTCATGTTGCACTTTGTAGAAGGGTTACCACATAACAACTTGCGACACTACTCATTTCATTTTGAAGGCTGTCTATACCAAATAACTTCTGTAATTCAGTACCATGCAAATAATCATTTCATCACGTGGATTTTAGATGCTGATGGTAAGTGTTAAAATGTTTTTCTTTTATGATAATAGGCATAGAGATTAAACACTTCTTTTAAAAAAGACAGACTTTGACTTGACCATTTTTTTCTCACTCTTCTTGCCCTTGCCTTTATTTTTTTTTAGACACAGTGATATCATATACTACTATTGGCTCATAGCCTGCCATTTGCCACCTAATATCTTTGTTTTTATTTTTGTATTACAAGAGTAATATATGTTCAGTATGAAAAAATGAATGATGGTAATTTTGATTTCTTTTTTTAGGTACATAAATTGTACTTGTAAAGAAAGTGCAGGGTACTGAAAGTTTTTAACTGAGAAGGAACAAAAATAACAAGTTTTACTTACTTTGCAATTGTTGGTAATATAAATAAAAGTAAATATCTATTTCTGAAACTGTTAGGCCTTACAAAAGGCCTTACAAACTATGTAGCCTTCTCTCACTGTGAAATGGTTTGCTTAACGGCTACAGTTGTGGTAAAGCCTTTATTTAAATAATTAAGCTTTTCAGTAGAAGGGTAATTAGTATAGCTCATGGATTTTGCTGTTTTTTCCCCTCTGTTTATCCAGTGTAGTTTACACTTGAGTTTGTTTTCCTCCCAATGTTCATTTTGTCTTAGACAAGATCACTCAGTCCCCTTAAAGCAGTGGCCCTCACCTCTTTGGCTCAAAGGGACTGGTTTTATGGTAGACAATTTTTCTACAGACCAGGGGTGGGGGATTGTTTGGGGATGAGCCAAGCACATTATTTTCTGGCCGACCTCCTGCTGTGCTGCCTGGCTCCTCGCAGGCCCAGACCAGTACCGGTCCACGGCCCGGGCCCGAAGGTTGGGGACCCCTGCCTTAAAGTGTTATATATCAGGCTATTGATATTTTTTATTTTTCTATTTTTCATTGTTTGACCAGCATTTATATTTGATATTTTCCTCCTGGGGATGATCTGTATGGATGACACTAAGGTACTTTTCAAACTGAAACTTGCATTGGGGGGAAGTGGTTCTCAGTAACAAACAAAATCTAAAAAAGAATTTATTTTCATTTTTATTGCATTCCAGGGAATGAAAACTCTTATTTAGGTAGAAGAGGTTAAATGGTTTCCAACCCTGACAGCATATAAAAATCATGGTTAGCGTATTAAAAATAACCTGGTTCTCCCCTAGACCAATTGTCTTTCTCTGAGGATTGGGCCCAAATATTAATCAGGTGATTCTGATGTGCACATGTGGTAGGGAACTGCTGACCCATACAGACAAGGGGTTCTCAAAGTTTTAATGGGTATAGAATAAGAAGTAGTGGGTTCAGGTAGTTTATAAGGAAGGATGTATCATAAACTTAGTGAATTGTTTTGTTTGTTGTGTGTCTGTGTGTAGAGGGGGTTGACCTCTTTCCCTGTCATCCATCATCCCATTCCCACTGGATGAATGAGAAAACTGAGGCTCATAAATAAAAAGTAGACACCTAAGTACCTAAGTTTTCTTTTTAACCAAAAAAAAGAAAGAGAAGAGAAAGAAAATAAGAATTGAAACAAGTGTTGGTACTTGAGATAACAGCTTCATTTATCTTGATAATTCACATATACGGGGAAAATCTATTTTCTGATGATGTTGGGTAAATTAGGTAATAGTGTATTCTGAGTCCCAAAATTTAAATATATTTGTCTTGATTTTTGTATTTTAAGAAAGAGTAAAAACTCTCTTTCAAATTTCTGGATGTTAGTCCATAACTTTTGTTATCCAAATAAGGACTTTAAGAATTGGCAAGAGAAAAATGGTGGCATGAGGATATGGTCATGTTTTCGAGTATTCTCCTCAGTGGGAATTCGATGATACAGCAGTTAAAGTGGCCCAAAGAAAGTTAACCTGGGATGGCGGTTTTGAATGTCTGACCTCTTTCGCTTTCTCCCTCTTTCCCCAGGAAGTTGGCTGGAATGTGATGACCTAAAGGGCCCATGTTCTGAAAGGCGTGAGAAATTTGAAGTCCCCGCTTCAGAGATGCATATTGTTATTTGGGAAAGAAAAACAGCCCAAATGACAGATAAAGCATCTGGCTGTCTTCCACTTCAAAAGACTAATGATCAACCTGCTTCTAGTGATGAGAAACAGGCACCACCGTTATGTTTTGTGGGTGATGCTGCCTCAGCTGAAACACCCTCAGGAACTCACCCCCAAAATACGTCAGTTGCTCTTAATCCTCGCCAGGTTGAAGATGTAGCTCATGGACCTTATTTACTTTCAGATCTGAAAGGTTTGGTTGACAATGATATTTTACCTTTGACACTTGAAAAAAAACAGGTTAACTCTAAAGGTTTCCTATTAGAAGATATACCTGTGGCAGAAAATGGAGTGATCATCAAAACAAATACTCTACAATCTCAAGAGTCGCTAATGGCTTCTTTAGTATCAGCTCCATGTAAGGAAAAGCTTCCTCAAGACGGTCTTGTGGACGTCAGCTTTCCATCTCCGGTTGTAAATACCAGTATGCAGTCAATACAGCCAAATTCAGGAAATACCGTAATAACTAAACCTGTGACTAATACCCCTGCTGCTGGTCATCTACAGGAACTAAAGTCAGTAGAAACTGAGGGTACAGTTGCCGTAGAGAAGGATGTTCCATTAAAACAGTTTCTTTCACCAAAAACTGAGAAATCAAAACCAGAAAAACACATTACACCTCAGGTATCTAATTTAAAGAGGAAATTTCCTCAAACCGTAGCAGCTGAGTCATCACAGAATGAATCTCCGAGAGAAAATCTGAAGAAACCATTTGTGGGAAGTTGGGTTAAAGGCTTATTAAGTAAGGGTGCTTCTTTTTTGCCACCTTGTGTTTCAGCTCTTAATAGAAACACTATAACTGATTTGCAGCCTTCAGTTAAGGGGGCAAGTAATTTCGGTGGCTTTAAAACTAAAGGTGTGAACCAGAAGGCTCATCGGGCATCTAAGAAAGCCAGCAGGGGTGCGAGTAAGTCTCCCGCAACCACTCACCCTCCACCAATTCTGCCATCCTCAGATAGCACTGCTTCTCCACACACTAATGTTAATGCTGACCTGGAAGTTTTGAAGAAAAATGAAAAGGCTTCATATGGAACTCAACTCTGTCACAGATCTCGTGGAAATGAACATGGTGTTCCTTCATCAAACCATGAAGACTCTGTTGAGGGTCAGATTCATAAACTTCGTCTAAAACTTCTTAAAAAACTTAAGGCAAAAAAGAAGAAATTAGCTGCTCTTATGTCTTCCCCCCCAAATGGAAACCTTCCAAGTGAAAATTTAGAACATGTGTCCCATTGTGGGTCTCCTAATGATGGTCAGTCAATAGAAGACTTGTTAAAAGAACTACAGTATCAAATTGATATTGCAGATAATAAATCAGGAGGAACCACCATGCCCAGTGTTTCTCTACGCAGTGGTCAAACTCATGAAGAAATTTTAGCAGAATTATTGTCTCCTACAAATGTTTCAACAGAGCTCTCAGAAAATGGGGAGGCTGACTTTCGGTATTTAGAAATGGGAGATAACCATATCCCAGCACCAGTACCTAGTGAATTAAATGGCATTCCCCAAAACACACACCCGAGACAGGACCATAATTATTGTAGCCCCTCCAAGAAAAATCAGTGCCAAGTTCAGCCAGATTCACTAGCAAATAATGCATGTGTTAGAACATTGAACTTGGAAAGTTCCCTGAAGACTGATATTTTTGATGAGTTTTTTTCCACTTCAACATTAAATTCTTTACCAAATGACACATTAGACTTACCATATTTTGATGAATATCTGTTTGAGAGTTGAATGTTTATTAACTCTTCTTAGTTTAATATTTATTATTGTCTTGGAAAAACTGTACTATGTATTTAGGCAGTGTTTATACACTGGCCTCGTCATGTACAAAACGTCAGCTGCTGAAGATTTTACCTCTGGTTCTGTCCGGAAAGCATGTAATTTGTTTTACAAATTAAAATGACCAGGCATCTGTTCTCCTTGTTGGCTTCATTTTGTATTTTTTAGGACAATGAGGATTTAAAAACGTTAAAAATGAAAAGTGGTATCTAGTTCCTGGCAGTTTATAGTTTGGGTACATTAAATTTCCACATTTTAAATTGTGGTTATATTGGTTCAGGAAAAACACTAGTTTATACAAACTTAAGTCACTGTATATAGTATATAACTGTGACTTTTTGCTAATGGTTCTGGGGTAGAGTGGAATGTAAACTTCTCTCATAACTGGTCTCCTTTTTCTCTCCTTACAGAGGGTGGCAGGAAACTTTTTTACTAGAAATTTAAGTAATGGTAGTGATCAGTAAATGACTTATAACAGGAAAAGTAATTATTTTTGCATTGATGGGCAAAGAGTTTACATTATCATAAATATCATCTTTCCAAGATGTTTATATCTGTAACTAAAGTCGGGGCACCATATTATTTGGGAGAAAGTAATAACCAGTGCTTACAAACCTTGCTATGTGTCAGGTGTTATTTATGAAACATTAATTCATTTAAACCTTGATGTTCCTATGAGCAAGATACTTTTACCACATTTAACACATAACAAAGGTGTAGAGCTGGGATTGTGAAGTGTGGTTACTACAACAGTTGAAAGTACTGAACTTGCCAATACAGGTCCCCCTTCTCAAGCCTCACTTAAAGTTTAGATGCTCGGCAGCACCCCTGCTGTAGTGACTTGATAGTAGCAGTAGTTACCAAGGTTTAAGGATGGCAGTCTTGGGGTAGAATACTTTGCCAGGGATTCAGTACTTTATCATTGATTTGTCTAAGTTACTACCAAACCTCCTCTACTCCCTGTCCCCGTTTTTTTTAATTACAAAAGTAATGCATGCTGATTGTAAGGAAAAAGTGTGAAAATACAGAGAAAAACCAGGATTTTAGATCATACATCTTCACACTTAATGGTAATAACTACTGCAAACATTTTCATATTTTTATGCATGTGGGTGGTAAGAAATAAAAGTGGGATTCTACTGTGCCTATTTCTGTGATCTATTTTTACTTAATGTTTAGTGAACCATTTTCCATCACAGTTTTTGACAACATAGTGTGGATTACCATTCTTACCAGTCTGTAGGTGTTTAGGTGCTTTGTAATGTGGTGTGAATTGCCCTAGAGGGATTATCCTTGTTGATAAATTTTTGCACAGATCCAGGTCTTATTTATGGGGAGTGGAATTGCTGGGTCAAAGGATATGTACTTTTAAGTAGGTTGGTTGGAGCCTTGTCCCATGCAACAAAAGGTCACAGGTTCAATTCCTGGTCAGGGCACATTCCTAGTTTGCAGGTTTGGTCCCCGGTTATGGGTGCATATAGGTGCATATGGATGCATATGGAAGGCAACCCAACGGTGCCTCTCTTTCAGACTGATGTTTCTCCCTTCCTCTCTAAAGTCAATAAATGAATACTCAGTCAAGGATTTTAAAATAATAATAAAAAGCCTTTTAATTGCATGATTGACTTTAAAATTTTGTTTTAAAACTTACATTACTGAAAGTTTTACCTTTGGTTCTGTATGAGAGTTGTTGAATGCTTGTTAAGTCTCAGTTTAATATTTATTTTGTCTTAGGAAAACTTTGTTTTAGTTAGTTATTTATACACTGACCTTGTCAAGAACAAAATATTCCTGCACCTCACCAACACTAGGTAGTAGAATTGACCAGGGAAAAAGCCCTGTTTTTTTGTTAACATCTCCATGATTATTAGTGAGATTGGATATTTTGTATAACTTTGTTGGCCGGTTGAGTTTTTCTGAGGAATTGCTTATCCATTCTTATTCATTCAAGGATTTCTAGATTTCTGCTAAGTGCCAGTGAACTGTTGAAAACTTGTAAACCCCAGAGATATTGCAGTGGAAGAAAAGAAAGCAAACTTTTTTGCCTTTAGTTTACCTTCTAAATAAGGAGTTACTTTTATGTTAGGTGGTAATAGGTGATAACTGCAGTCAATTCTTGTCTTTTGCCAGAGTTCTGTTAAAAGTCACTGTGGATGCTAAATTCACAAATACTGAACCATTGCTCCTAGCGGAAGCATAAGGTTTATGTTCCTGTGAGCCTCTGGTCACATTTTTGTCAATCAGTCAACAAATAACCTTGTTATTTGTCTATAGCTATTCAAAGACACCTTATGGAATACAGTGGTTCCCCACTTATCTCCAGGGGATGCCAAAAGCTGTGGATAGTACCAAAGAAAAAATATGATTTTTTTTCATATATGTACATACATACCTATGGCAAAATTTACAGCTTCTCTTTGGTATTTCTGAATTGCAGCATCGCTGCTCTTGCGCTTTGGGGCCATTATTAAATGAAGTTTCCTTGAACACATACACTGTGATGCCAAGACAGTTGATCTAATAGATGGCTACTATGTGACTGATGGTTGGGAACCATCTATACTGTGGAGACACTAGACAAAGGGAGGATTTACATCCCGACCAGGATGGCGTGGGATGGCATGAGATGGATGAGATTTCATCAAGCTACTCAGCACACAATTTAAAATGCATAAACTTTATTTCTGGAATTTTCTACTTAATATTTTTAGACCATGGATAACAACCCGCAGAAAGTGTAACCACAGATAAGGCATGAGGGTGGGGTGGGAAGAGAGAATGTGTGTATCGTTGGTTCATTAACATTGGACACAAAGCCGATAGCATGAAGCTTGTCTAACTTTTTTTCTGTATTTTCTCCAGGCACGTCATACCTTTCTTGCACTTAGGAACACAAGACAGCACTTTAGCACTATACTTGTGGGCCATTTTAAACAGTGAAATTGCCAAGAAAAGGTGAAAAATGTGACACTACACTAAAGTGTAATAGCTGAAACAAAAGCAGTGTTGACTTGTTAGACCTCAGCTGGGAACATGTGCTTGGGGCAACTCAAATTTTTCACTGCTCTGTGCATGTCCATAAGTGACCATAAAAGCACTGATTGGTCGATTGCAAGTATTGAATTTTAGGGTTACAAATAAATTTTAGAAGGTAGGCAAATTCACAAACATAAAATCTGGGAATAATGAGGATTGACTTTATGATACCACATAGCCTAAATGCTAGGGAGAAGAAAAGTAGATGAGTGAATGGGAGGATTCTTGGACATGGGGACTTTGAGCAGGGTCTTCAGTGAAGTTAGGGAGTTGGCTGTGATTGGATGAAGGGAAGAAAAAAAGTACTGAGGAGGGAGGGTACAGAACATGATTAAGAACAGGGAGAGGCCAGTGTGGCTGAGCAGAGCGAGCAAGGGAAGGAGAGTTAGAGCATGAAGTTAAAGAGGTTGGCAGAGACCAGATCTTGTATGCCTTTGTGAGCCATAGGGTTGCCCTTGTCTAAACAGGAGAATAATGGAAACCACAGGGGTCGCAGAAGTGTGGAGAATGACTGCAGTTGGTCAGTAGAAGCCCTGGTCTATCACAGTCTCCTTAGAGTTCAGGGGTGATGATAGCTGTGGAGGTTGTGAAGTAGTTGTTGGATTGCTTTTCATTTGTGTTTCAAAGAGACAATAGTATATGGGCCAGTTGGATGTGGGGTAAAGAGCAGTCAAAGATCAGTCTGGTTTTGTTGTATGACCTAATGGGTTGTGCTATTTCCTGAGACTTAGGAAGGAAAAAATTTAAAGAATTCAGTTATGTATTAGGTTTGCCAAAATGTCCATTTAGTTTTTTCCATAAAATAAAAGACACATTTTTCATTTTCACCAATAATTTTATTGATTTGGATATTTTGAGTATGCCGGTTATCTCCCACTATTGGCTTCTAGTGGGTAGAGGCCAGGGGTGCTTCTAAACATCTTCCAATGTGTAACACAACCCCACAGCAAAGAATTTGGCCAAAATGTCAATAGTACCAAGAAACTTTGCAAACCACTTTTGACCCGTTGGATCAGTCACAACACCTCCTAATATTGCTCAAATCTTTTTTTTTTATATTTCAGTTGCATTTTTACCTTTCTTGAAATAATAAAGCATAAAATAAAGCATATGCTGAAAATGTTCCATATTTTCTTCCATTTTCAATATTAAAATGGATGCACAAAAATTCACCAATTTTAACTTTTTAAAAAATACACTGATATGGCAGCTGTCACAATATAACCTAACAAAATTGTTTCAAATGAAGTTAAAGACGACTAAGCACTACTAAAGCCATCGTATGGAAAAAATGTAACGGACTTCTTGGCCAGCTCAATATATAAGGTCTGTCTGGAAAAAGTCCAACCATTGTTAATACAACAAGAACAGATTGCACAACACCAACATAACCTGGCAGTCAAGGAGAGTGGATTGGAATGTGTGTGCATGAACTATGACAACTTGACTATACTAGTCAGTGGGGGCAGTAGATGCCATTGAGTGAGCATGTGTACTGTGTGGCCATCACATTCAAAATGCCTGAGCTAGTAGAGCAACAAATCTGCATCAGATTTTGTGTTAACCTTGAGCATTCTTCTACGGAAAGTATTTGGATGATTCAGAAGGCCACAGCTATTGGCAACTGGTGATTGGCAGCTTTGTCATGACAACATGCCCTTTCATACATAATGTCTCTTGCAGAGCTTTTTTGCAAAACGAATCACCCAAGTGACTCAACCCAACTACAGCCCAGATTTGGTGCCCTGCAACTTCTGGCTTTTCCCAAAACAAGTCACCTTTGAAGGGAAGAGATTTCAGACTGTTGATGAGATTCAGGGAAATGTGAAGGGGCAGCCGATGGCGATTCCAACAAAGGATTTTGCAGAGTGTTTAGAACAGTGGAACGAACCCTGGGAGAACTCTGTGAGATCCCGAGGTGCCTACTTGGAAGGGGACTGAGGTGTCATTGTCCTATATACAATGTTTTTTGTATCTTCTTTGATAAATGTCTTTTTTTAATAGTACATGGCTGGATACTTTATGGACAGACCTCGTATGCTTAAGTGTATGATTCCTATTAGACTTCCAAGTGGAGATAATTTCATAGGAAAGTGAAGCCGCAATGCCGGGGCCCAGGAGAGAGGCAGACACCAGACATACTCATTTAGGAATTAAAAATGTATGGGTGAGGTCATTTAAGGGTTAAGACAGCTTTGGAGAACAAAAGAGATAGGAGGAGGAAAACCAGGTGGGGTGTCCTGAAAATCAAAGGAAGAAAGGTTAGTTGGTTGTTTGGTTTTTTAGGGAGTACCTGATGGTGATCTGTCAGATGCTGCTGTGAGGTAGAGCGATATGAGGACTAGGACGTGACCATTGGCTTTGCTAACAAGAGCCCTTGGTAACTTAGCAAGGACAGTTCAATGGAGCTGTAAGGACAAGTAAATGGGTTCAAGACTGAAGGGTGGTGAGAAAGTGCAGGTAAGGACTCATTCTTTAGAAACATCCAGTGATTGGTGAGGGAATGGGAGGTCAAATTTTTTGTTAATGTTGTTTAAGATGGGATATGTCACAATGTGTTTATGTTCCGTGGACAAACAAAGCAATGTTGTAGATGAGAGAAGGGACAGTAGCGGGAGCAAATTTCTCCAGGGATGGGATCTGGTGTACTGGGGGCCAAGGGGAACCAAAAAAGAAATGGAATTTATTTATTAAAAAATTATGTATTCTTACATGTTTAAACTTCGGTCATCTTCAAAGTACCCTCTACTTGATGCAGTACACGTATCGAGACAGTTTTTTGCGTTGCTAAAAAAAGTTTCTGAATTCATTGATTTTGATGCCTTTTAGTACTTCTGATGTTTTTTTGTTTCACCTCTTCCACAGTGGCAAAACGTTTCCCTTTAATGACTTTTTTTCATCAGGGTAACAAACGAAAAGTCGCTCCAGGCGAGATCAGGTGAATAAGGAGGGTGGGGCATGGGGGTCACGCCATTTTTGGTCAAAAACTGCTGAACCCTCAGCGCGGAGTGGGTAGGTGTGCTCATAAATCACCCAGCATGAAATGTGCAAACACCCTAAAAGAGTCTTCAAAAAAATTCACTGAAGCCAAATGCAGCCTCTCACAACAATGCCAGCTGGTATACTGATACCGATGAGTTCCTACAACACTAGCAGGGGAAATCTTTACTACAAGGAGCCTGCACTCCAGAAAATAATTTTTTTTTTTTTTAAGAGGGGGGATCCCCTCTTGTATAAGAGGAGGAGAGTGTGACCGTAAGAACTAAAAGAGCTGACCCATTGTAATACCAGGAAGACGAAGTATCTAGGTACAGATGTTAGGAGATTTGATGATTAGAGGTTGGGGAAGGTCTGGTGGTTATTTTCTCAGGGATATAGTGAAATTATCAGCTGAGGGTGTGAGGGGAGGAGGAGTTAAAGACTGGGGAAGAGAGGTTTATGAATTATTAGTTTCATGAGCTAACCCAATGGGGACATGCAATAAGCTTGCTAGGTAGTTCTGAGAGCCCACCAGAGGTTTATGGTCAAAAGTTTAATTGAGACCAGCTAAGATAGTTGTTTATTTTCCTCCAATTGCATTTGCTGCCCAGGTGCAGAACAGAGGGGAAAGGTGGGAATTTGGATTCAGCCAAAGTTAGAGGTATTGTCTGAAGAATGGGACAGAAAGAGAAAAGGAATTAAGGTTTTATGCAAGGAAAATGATTATAGCTAAGGATAAGGAAGAAAGCAGGGACATGGGGCAGGTGACGGTCCTCTAAAAGTGGTGGCAGATCTCAGTGGATTGGAGGTGGGTTCGAAGACTGCTAGAGTGGATTAGTGAACAAAGGAAGCTGATTTGAAAGGGGTGTGCTTGAAACTGGGCTTTTGGAGGCAGTGAAGTTATTGGTGGTAACAAGGTATGACGTGTGACAAGGAAAGTGCATGGCCAAGTTTGTGGGAGAAGTCCATGAAACATAAGGAGATAAAGGAACCAAGAGACTAGGATGGTGTAAGGATAGACTTCGTGGAAGGCAAAGTCATCTAATGGTAGAGAGGAGTCCTGGTGGGAAATACACAGTAAGCGAGGAGCTTAAATCCTCAAGGAAAGGCAGAATACCATGAAAATGCCAGATGACAGCAAAAGGAGCAGTATGGGTGGTTCAGTCTAATGGTTTGTGCTTCAAAGTCTGTTAAGATTGTATGTTCATGATACAGTCTTTTCCTGTAAGTCAGAGGGGCAACTGCTCGGCCAGCTGCCTGCTGAGCAGCCCAGCACCGAAGAATAGACGAGAGTCACACACAGTGACTGTGCCATTCATTCAGCTTTTATTGAATGCAGGTGCAGGTTCACTCAAAGTAGAACATCAACATAACAGCACTCTACTCACACTCTAACAATCTAAGAGAAATACAACATACACACAGCAATCAATGGGCAATAATGCACCTGAGTTCCAGAGTCTCAGTCTGCAGGTCCAGGAGACAGCAGAGTGGGCAAGAGAGTTGTTAGATCCTTCTGGTAAGGAAGTATCTCTGGAGCCGGGTGGGCAGCAGGGCAGATGAAGTCCTCTATCCAGTGGGACAGAGACTCCGGTGACCAATGCCAAGAGAGATCAGCATGGCGCGGAGCAGCCCTCTGGTGTGTGGAGGTCAGCTATCTCAGCGGTGGTCTGGAACCTGCCTCAGTTATACCTTGAAAGTGGTGTACTCCACCCTTCTGGGTCTTTTCAATAGATGCCTTGGCACCCCTGATGCCAAGTGTGGCATTTCCCAAGGAGCCTATCTATGGGTTGTCCCGCTCTGCAGACATGGCTATTCTGACACGTGTGCGGATATCTTAAATGTGTCTCCTTGCCAGATGTGTTTCCTCTGACTTAGGTATTTTCCCCTTGAATCAAAGTATCATGGCTGACTGACAGCTATTTTAGTTGATATAAGTGACTCCACTGCATTTTATATACTTTATGCTATCTTGATTGGACCAATGCCATTTTATTGGTCCTGCTCTCCACAGAGGCACTGGAGGATTATAAGGAAGATGGGGGACTGGTTGATAGCAACAGAGAACCAGGAAGACAAGACTGTATGGGAAGCCGTTTCTTCAGGGGATATTCAGATTTCACGTCGCAAGGGCAGGCAAGACACTTTTCACAGAAGAGGATATGGAATGTCCCGTGGTCCCATCATATATTCCAGAGGGCACTGTAGAGGAAGTGTTGGATAGGAGTGGGAGAGATTCAATCTATAGTTTAAGGTCTCAGGAGGCTTAGAGTTCATAGGATGACAGAGGTAAACATAGGATGACAAAGGTAAACAAGAACAGAGGTTAGGATGGGATCTGGGGAAGAAGAGATTGGGAGGTTCACCAGTCCTAATTGGGATCTGAACTAGGTCTCTAAACAGGGAACATGAGGAGCCCTATAGGCTGCTCTACAGGGCCAGCAGTGGCTGAAATGGAGTCTTGCTAATTTATATCCTCTCTTTAAATATAAGGGTATTAAACCTTTGTCATGTGGCAATAGGTCATTTGAACGTCATGATTTGACTCAAGTTTTACATTATTTTGTCTTTCTCTGTGGTATTATGCCCCTCCCCCCCTTAAGATTTATTTTATTTTTAGACAGAGGGGAAGGGAAGGGGAAAGGAGGGAAAAAGAGAGAGAGAGAAACATCAATGTGTGGTTGCCTCTCACGTGCCCCTTACTGGGACCTGGGACCTAGGACCTGGCCCACAACCCAGACATGTGCCCTGACAGGGAACCAAACCAGCGACCCTGTGGTTCACAGGCCAGCATGCAATCCATGAGCCACACCAGCCCGAGCTGGTATCATGCTTTAACAAGGTCATTTCTACCCCCCAAATGTATAAATATGTCTTCTAATGAAGCTGGGTTTCTTTCTCTTCCAACTCCTCCCACCCTCTTTTTGGTCATAAGTCTTTAATTCTTTTGCAATATATTTGGATGTGTTTTATTGAGATTTCTTTTTTCCCCATTAGTAAATTTGTTCAAATGCCATTTATTGAATCAACTCACTGTTCTTTAACCATTGAAAATATACCATTCACATATTTTTCATGTTGTTTATTAACAAATATTCAATTCCTGTTGTAGGTTGAGGTTATGTGGGAAAAAAACCTTAGTGACCAATTATAGAATACCAATTGAACAGTGTAAATACCAATTTTCCAGAAAAAAAAAGGCTAGGAAGAAGGTCTATTAAATTTTAGCTGATCTTTCTTCCAGTTAACATTATCACAATAATGCCCTCTGCAAGTCAGAGAAAGTATATGAAAGGTGAAAGATATGAGTTATTAGAGTTTTGTTTGTTTGTTTTTCCTCCCACTTTTATTTAGATATAACTGACATATATCCTATATGGTTTAGTGTGTCCCGAATAAATTGTGTGATTTGCATATACTGCAAAACAATTACTGCATTATGTTTAGTTAACTCAGAGTTTTGCTGGGTACTGCAAATGCAAACAACACAAAATGGACTGGCTTCTCCAAATTAATCTGGTGGATTAGAGAAACATCCCAAAAAAGTGACATTCAACAAATGATTTCATGCTGAGCAGTTTCCAGAGCCAACTCCTATGGATACCCTGCCACAGGCTGTTCAGTGAGCTTATCTGTAACTGTCTTTCTGGCCCTTGTCCCCTTTTCACCACCAGGAGCTCCACATCCCTGTCCCCGACTGGTGTCCCCTCGGGAAGCTGCAGAACAGGCAAGTGGGGCTGTAAGGCATGCCAGGATGCTTCTGAGTAAATCAGATCCATGAAAAGGTGCTTATTAGCTTCTGCAAAATAGCAAAAGGACTATAGAGACAACAAATCTGGTCCTGGAGAAGCTTAAAACAATCAGATTAAATATAACCACAGAAACAGGAAGTCAACAGGTGAAAAGTAATTCCTGTGAAATACTGCAAAGTGACTCAATGAAAATTCATTTTGTTCTGTTACTGCAAGCACTTAATAGCTTGGGAAAGCACCCTTTTGGCCAGCTTTTTATTATAACCTTCCCACTGGGCATGGAGGCAAAGGTTACCTAAGTGTGCTAGGAGGTTCAAGTGTCTCCACAACCCACCTGATAGCTGATGCTCTCCCAGCCCTAAGGCATCATAAAACAGACTTTTTCAGCAGGATGGCAAAATATTTGCAGTTGTAAACTGAGTTCCACTGGCCATAGGACTGGTAGTTACTGTAAAGAATCCTCGTGCTTAGTAATTAATGGAGAAATTCTACGTTTAGTCTCATCTATTGTAGGTTTTCACCTATGTAGTACTTATATAAGTACTATAAGTGAAGGGCAATGATCAGACCAGCCTATATTCTAGTATAAGTGAATACATTGTGTGATTAAGTATAAATAAACTATCACTATGCTCACACATACATGTGATAATGTATGAAAATCTACTTCTCAGTTTATTACTGAAGTAGCTGGGGAGCTCCTTATTTTAAAGTGTGTATTCGATTTACTTGTTTGGGAAAAACTAGTTTTGTTGGCAGTGGAGCGGGTCAGACCAGACCTTGGTTCAGCAACCTCGGTACTTGAGTTCTGACTAGGAAAGAATTCAGAGCCAAGACTCAAACTATGAGATTTGTTTATTTAGGAAGTCACAGAGGTAGAAGTGAGTGGCAGAAGGAATGGGCTCAGGAAAGAAGTTAAAGAGGCAAAAGGACGGCCTTTGGAGCTTAGGAGAGGGGAAGGTGATGGTAACTGTCAGGGTGGGGGTTGGGGGGAAAGGCGCAAGCATGCTCCCTGGATGGAGAAGGGAGAGGGCTGGGTCCTAAAAGCTTTTATGGGTGAAGAGCCTAGGGGAGGTCTCAGAAGAGAATTTAAATAGCATAGTATCAGCTTTTCAGGTGTGTCATTTCAGGGTCGTGAT
Source organism: Mormoops blainvillei (assembly GCA_004026545.1). Classification (NCBI taxonomy): domain Eukaryota; kingdom Metazoa; phylum Chordata; class Mammalia; order Chiroptera; family Mormoopidae; genus Mormoops; species Mormoops blainvillei. Next base: position 28,554 of record PVJD01007544.1, read on the forward strand.
CCCCGTGATCTCCGCTGACTAGTCGGAGCCAGGGCAGCGGGTCATTAGTCAGTGCAGCTGGTCCTAGCATCACCCACCTGGTTTTGCTGTTTTTCTGCGCCCAGAGCTGAAATACAGCTGAGGCCTAGATGTTACCTCTAGGGAGGAAAGGTCGTGGGTGTAAACCTTGTGACCAGTGATATGCGAGTGGAGGAAAACTCATCTTGGGGGAGGTCCTTGTTTTCCCAGTTTTGCACGTGACCTTTTGTACCTGGCCCACCGTCCTTGCTCTGCTCATGTCTGTCTGCCTGCCACAGTTGGAGTCATCTTTGTGAGACAATAATTTTTGTTGTTTTGTTTTGCTTTTAAAAAGAGTAATGAAAAACAGCTCAATTCCTATGAGTAGCTAACTAAAACATGACAGTTTACTGGGTGCCATTAAGTAACTCACAAGAAATACAAATTGGTACCTGTCAATGGTGTAAATCCTTATGGCAGTGGCCCTGAAAGAATTAATATATTAGAGCCCTTCACATCCAGTCATTCCAGATTGTGACAAGCATTAAGTGTTAAAACCTCAAGAAAATTTTTTTGTTTCAGGTTCTGTATTATATCTACTTAATTGCTTAATTTGTTTCTCTTTCAGACTTGGCAATAGTATTACCTTAAAATCTTCAGTTTAGTAATTTGTTCCATAAACAATTTGGATTTGGTGTACTTTATGACCTTTATCAGTAATTGGAATACAAATTGAATAAATAAAATACAAAGCTGGGCCTTCAGAATCTCAGGGCCAAGAACTTTGCTCCTGACGGTCTGCGGACACTGTAAATAAGGTATTGTCTGTGAATATGTACATTCTGGGGAAGTGGTCCTTAGCTCCCCATTCAGGTTTTCACACGGCTCCATGAACCACAAAGTTGTCTCTTAGGAAGTTTATCTTAAAATGGAGTTAAACTTTAAACCCCCTCCCCCCGCCCCCAACCCCGGGACTAGATTCTAGATGAATTTCATGGTGTAGAGTCAGTCACAAGTCAGATACTGTGTCAAAGTTTCTCACCCCTTCAAATTCCCAACATCAAACAATGTTATCACCAATTTCGGAGTCACCAAGCCTCGAAATGTACATATCACCCTCACAGTCTCTTATGTTTCAGCCCCTAGGTCCTGTCCATTCCACTGAATTACCACCTGGCCTTCTTTTCCATACCCACCCTAGCCCAGAGCCTCATTACTCCTTTCAAATATAATTGCCTCTTAACTGTTCTAACACTGTCAGGAAACCCTCTGTGTGCTAAACTGTAGAATTTGAGGTGTATCTGAAGGAAATCCTTTGGAACCAAAAATGATTATTAATAACAGAAAATGGTCTATTCTGTCAAGGAGCTGAGAATCTAGTGTTCTAAGTGGAAGGACGTGCTTTCCAAATCCCCATAACTTTAGGAGTAGCAAATACTACCTCTTCTTTATCTTGAAATGTTAGACTCGATTGAAACAGTGTAAATGATTTTATGACCTAAATTTCCTGCATTTTCCTATTTCCACTGTAAGTGATCCTTAAATGTCAGTGGAAAGTTTGGAATTTTGAGGAGCATCAAAAAGTCCCCTGAGAACATTTTGGGGGCTGCCTGTTACTCTGCCTGAATTTCACCGTAAGTGCCAATTGTATCCCCTCCTTTAGGTTCCTAACTAGGCAGCAGTGGGTAATTATCAGTCAGACTTTGCCAAGGCATTCCCTATGAGACAGCCTAGTGAGACCGTTCTTCTTCCTTCTAGGTCTCTAAATTCTATCCATGAGACACAGCACCTACCACGTGACCTCAGTTTCGGCAGAAAATAATTCTATTATCACGTTATCATAGTATAATGTGGTTCTCCATCTGTATAGCGAAGTCTTATGTGATCATTTGCTCAAAAAATGTGTCTTCTGAGAGACGAGAGTTGAAAATAGGCCATGCAGACCTTTCAACGGGAAACCGTACTATTTTTGCTTGAGTTTGGTGTCCTGTAGAATTCTGTCACAATCTGCAGTACATGCTGACGCCTGTGCCTAGGTTCAGGACCGTTGCACAAAAGTGGCAGCTAGACTTAACTTAGCAAATAGTTTCTTAGGGTGCCTGTCCTCCCATCATGGTTCTCGGTACCTCCTCTTGCCTGACTCCCCAACTCCTTTTGGCTGGAGATGAGGCGTTACTGAGTAGCTATATAAGCTTTCGGTGGTGTCAGGTTTTCAGAGAGAAGCCGGTGGCATTTAATCACTCCGCGGCCAACGTGGAAACGGTTTTCGTTTCCTTTACAGTGACCACTCCTGGTGAACGGCCTTGGCCAGTCCTCCTAAGACTTGTAATGGATGCACTGTAGGAATAGAACTAACGCGCCAAGTGCCGCCAACGCAGAGATGGTTCCCCTACCTCTGTCTTCGAATACTTGGCAGCCTCTTACTCCGATTCGACCAAAATTCTCCCGGTGGCTGCTTTAAAATGCTGTTCCGCGAAAACTAATCCCTCGTCCCTGGGTGGGCTCGAACCACCAACCTTTCGGTTAACAGCCGAACGCGCTAACCGATTGCGCCACAGAGACTAGGTTGTTCTAGACGCGCTGTGGTGCGTACAGATTCCTGTGGCCACACCTCTCTAGCCGCCCTGGGCGTCGCCGCGCCGGCCCGCGGAGGAGCGCGCGGAGGGCGGCGGAAGCCGGCTGCGGACGGGCGCGCGGACACCAAGTTGCCAGTGCCCGTGGGACTGGAGCGGCCCACTGTGCCCGCCCCAAGGAGGGGGGCACTTCCGGCCGCAGGTTTCCCGCTGGAAGGGGAGCCACTAGGGCTCGGTGGGCCGCCCCAATCTCCTCCTCGCGCTGCCTGAGGGGAGTGCGGTACACACTGGGACTCCACTCAGCTCGACCTGCGAGGGACCCTCTTCCCCTCCGAAGTCTTTGCCCACGCCCTCTCCTCCTAATTCCTCTTCTCACCATTTTAATTCAGTTTTTTAAAGCCCATATTTCAAAATATTAAATACATTCACAGTGATGTGCAACTATCATCACCGTCCACCACTAAAACTTTTTCATCTTCCTAAACTGAAATTCTGTCCCCATTAAACAACAGCTCCCCATTTTCTTCCCCAGACCCTAGTGCCCGTCATTCTACTTTCTGTCGGTATGAACTGGACCTTTCGTAACTATCTCGCTTCACTGGGCATAATGTCTTCAAAGTTCATCCATGCTGTAGCATGTGTCGGAATTTCCTTTCTTTTTAAGGCTGAATCATATCCCATTGCATGGATGGACCACATTTTCTTTACCCATTAATCTATCTGTGCGTGGACGCTTGGGTTGCTTCTGCTTTTGGTTAGTGTCAAAATACTGCAGCGAACGTGCGTGTGCAAATAACTCTTTGAGGCCTTGCTCTCAACTCTTTTGGGTACATACTCAGAAGTACAAATGATAAAACATATGATAATTGTACTTTTAATTTTTTGAGGAACCATCATATCATTTTTCCACAGCAACTACACCATTTCACATTCTCATCAATGGTGCACAAGGCTTTCCTTTCCTTTTCCTCACATCCCGGACAACACATTTATCTTCCTCCCGCCCTCCTCCCCTTCCTTCCTTCCTTCCTTCACTCCCTCTCCCCCTACCTAAAAGAATAGCCATTCTAATGGATGTGAAGTGTTTTCTTATAGTACTTTAAAAAAAAAATCCTCGCCTGAGGATATGTTTATTGATTTTAGAGAGAGGAAGAGAGAGAGAAACACTGATGGGTTGCCTCCCACATACACCCCGACCAGAAATTACACCTGCAACCTCACTCCAACCAACTGAACCACCTGGCCAGAGCCATCTTGTACTTTAGATTTGCATTTTTCTAAGGATTAATTATGTTGAGCACCTTTGCTGAATGTCTTTTGCATCTAGGGTCTGTGGGTTTTATGACCCTTCCTCTATTTCTTCCTCCTAGCCAGATCCCTCTCTGCTTCAGTGAGGAGGAAGTTGAGAGTGATGGGGGACAGCCTCTAATAGAGGGCGGAGGAAAAGGGCCACAGAGGCCTTCGGAGTTGAGCATATGCTGTGCAACGGAGGAATTTTCTGAGGAGAACCATCTAGAGACACTGTTGTCTTGAGGGGTGCATGCTTCTCTGTGCTGGGCAACATTTGGAGTAGGTTATGTTTATTCCAGCTCTATAGGGAAATTTATGTAAGTAGTACCCTGAAGAAGGAATCAGAGACCTCCACCTTGGAAACACTGGATTGGAGAATGTTTTCCAAATTGCATTTGTAAAAGTTAACTTAAAATTATGCTAATTTAATGGAATTTTCCATTTCAATTTTTCAGTTTCTTCTTAAGAACTGTGAGAATTTCTTTTTAAGTGTTTAAATGGTGATGTGTGTGTGTGTGTGTGTGTGTGAGATTCCTCTTAAAAACACAGTGTGAGCTTTCAGAGGTATAAGAAACGGAACTTTATTTTTCTATAACTCCATTCAATTCCTATTTTGAGTCCCTATTTCTTCTGATGCCAAAAGGACAATCTTGAGTCAATTCAGGATTCCTTCTGTCCCCTTTTTTGGAGCACTCTCTAAATGCTGAGGTTTTGGAGGGCAGTCATTCATCTGGTCCTTGAGTGACATGTGCACATGATTTGCTTGAAGGGGCAATTTTGTTTCTATTGCAGATTCTATGGCTCTTCCATGCCTCCTCTGGGAGAGAGGAATCGCTTGTGAAATTGGCTTTGTTGCATCAGCATTCAAAAAAGTCTATCCTGGCACAGTCCCCTCTGTTTATGGGACCTGTTATGGACTGAATGTATGCGTCCCCCTGAAATTCACATGTTGAAATCTAATCTCCAATTTGATGGTATTTGGAGGTGGACCTTTGGGAGGTATTTGGGTGGAGCCCTCATGAATGGGATTAGTACCCTGTTACGAAGACTGGAGAGAGCCAGTTTCTTCTCTTTCCACCACATGAAGTGAGGTCCACAGTCTGCAGCCCAGAAGAGGGTGCTCACCAGAACCTCGCTATACTGACATCCTGATCTTGGACTTCCAGCCTCCAAAACAGTGAGAAATAAGTTTCTGTTGTTTATAAGCCACCCAGTTCATGGTACTTTGTTATAGCAGCTGGAGCTGACTAAGCAAGAACCCCAAATTTCTTTATTCTCATTAATCTCTCTGCTGTACTTCCCCTCTCCAGCCCCAGACTGTGGGACGTGCAAGTGGTTGTAAAGTTTTAGAGGCACCTTGTGGAAGAAACAACAGGAAATAATCACTAAGTGTGCTCGTGGTGCCTCAGGACCCATCTGAAAGTCTAAGGGTGTCCTTTCAATCATACTTGTCTGGAAATATTAAATTTCTTTATTAGGCTGAGTTCTGGAGTCTCTCTCCCTTCATATTCATGTGGGTACAGTAGTTTTCTGGAAGAAAGATGGCATTAATAGGCCAATTATGTTTAAGTAATTATAGGTACTTATCAAACTGTAAAACAGGCATTCCAGGAACCAAATAGTTTGGTCCATTGAAATTAAACTCTCAACTGGATGTTCCCACTAAAATGTAAGGTCCCTAAGGATAGAGATTTTAGTTGCCTTCACTTCCTACTGAATTCCCAACACTTAAAACTGTGCCTGGCATACAGTAGATGCTCAATAAATATATGCTAAGTCAATGAGTAAATGAACACCATAAGCCATAAAGTAAACTTGAAAAATAAAATATGACAAAAAATTAAATTGCTAAAATGTAAGGAGCACTTATCAATTAATATGGAAAAACCTCTTTACAACTCAATTGAAAAAAAGTCAAGCAAACAAAACAAATTAGGGACATGAATAGAATATTCCCAAAAGAAGAAATATATATACACATGACCAATATAATTGTAAAAGTTAAGCCTCACTAGTAACCAAAATCAAGGTTAGTGAGATAAAGATTTTTCTTTTCCCAAATAGCAAAGCAGAAAAAGAGATAATAATAAAATGCTATCCAGGACCTAGAGGCCACTCCCACACCGGACTGATGAAAGTAAACTTGCTATGTTGTTCCTGGATAGCAGTTTGATAATATGAACCTCAAATGATGCCTATCATTTTAGAAGTTCTATGTTAGAAAAGTCTTCTTAAAAAGTAACCAGGGATGTCACCAAAGTTTTAAGTATTTCATTAGACTATTATTTACAGTAGTGATAAATAGGAAATAGCTTAAATGTCCAGTAACTGGAGAAAATGATGAATTATGGTATATTTAGAAAATAGAGTATTGATTATATAGACATAAAAAATAATTTTTTCAAAGAATATTTAAAAATGTGTGGTCATGATAATGTGTTAAGTATAAAAGAAAGGCTACAGAAACATATAATCAGTAAAATGATGTCTTCAAATAATAATAGACATCACGGTCATGATAAAATGATAAAAGGAAAGATGGTGACCTGTATAATCATAATAACTGTTACTTGCGCAGTTCTTCCTATGTGAGCTGACACCATTGGAAACACTTTATACATATCACCTCCTTGAAGCCCTTGGGGGTCCTATGAGGCAATACTATTACCAGCATTCTAATTTTACAGGTGAGGGAATTTGTGCAGAGAGCACTTTGTTCAGGTTACAGAGCTTCTAAGTGGAAGGGCCCAGTTTTAAACCCGGATAAGTCTCCAGCGGCCACCCCTGTAACCTTGACCAGCACAACCTCTCACATGGCATATCTGGCATGCACCCAAATGTGTTGTGCACGTTTGTGTTTGTGCATGTGTGCATGTGTAGTGTTTGGAAAATTCTCTGTAATATTTTTAATGGTTATCTCTGGATGGTGATTTTTATTTTCTTCTTTACTACATTTTATTACTTCCTCAAGCATTTGTATGTAGTAAGCAGTGCTTATAAGGGAGCCAGTGATGAAAGGCGGCAGCAGCAATTTCCCTAAATTACAGATAGAGGGTGGTAGGTGGTTATTCTTGTCCTGGAGCTTCTCCCCCGGGGGCAGAGGCATGCTAGTCTGTTACGCGGTAGCTCCATCAGTCCAGTCTGTGCACACATCCGTCAGGCACAGGACAACTGTTACACTGGTCTCTCTGCTCCACTCTGTCACCCACCTTGAAGACAGGGTGTTTGAGGAAGATGTAAGCCACTCCTGTGTGAGTGACTTTACAATGTGTGACCCCTTTCATAATGAATATGCTTTCATTTAAAAAGAATTGGAGAACCTGAGATTTTAGGTGACTTTTATACGCTTTTAAAACACCTCTTTGCACTAATTTTTTTTTTACACAATAAGTTGTTTTCATTTGAATAAAACCTACTGTTGGAAGTTGTTTTAAACATTTGTAAATATGCTGTGACATAATTAACACATTTTGGGCTAAATGGCAGTCAGTAGGTGTTTACTGAGTCTCGTGAGAACCTCGGCTAGATACTTTAGGGGTCTCCCTTCCACCCAAGACTCTGAGACATTATTCCTGCCCGCAGACTCCTTTGATCTACTTCAGGCACAAAGAGGTGAAGAAAAAAGTTTTGAGACAGTAAGTGCCATCTGCAATCTGTGGTGTGGCAGAAGTGGGTGTGGGCTTACCCTTGGCAGGGTCCTTAGATGGCACTTACAGAACAGAGGCATGGACAGAAGACCAGCTCAGAGGACACAGGGGACTTACATGGAGTGTGGTGGGACATAAAGAAAACTAACTGGTGACAGAGTATGGAGGGCCTTAATAAATACCAGGCTAGAAAATTTGCATTATGAACAGTATTGTTCATAATAGTGGAAAATTTTAAATGACTTTAATCTTCATCAAAGGGACAATGTATCAAGTACTTTTGTATATTTATACAATGCGTGGTGAGGATGCACTGAATATTTTGAAGAGATTTGATAACAACAAGGTTTGGGGAAAAGTTGATTAGGCTGGGCAAGAAGACTAGTGAGGTGACTATTTCTGTAAAGCAGATGTGAAATGGGGAGGCCTTATTAAGACGGGGGCTGGAATAACAACAGCGACTCTAGAATAGAAAATGGAGAGACAGCATTAGGATGTCCCATGCCAGGTTTCACATTCACATCTGAGAATAAGGGATTGTTATACTCCCTGTTAGATGCCACCAGGTCGAGTCCCAAGAGTTTTGAACCAGATGACAGCACCCATCCAATGCTAGATAAATGCATACTTTCCTATAATTATTCCTGCACAGCATTTTGTCATTTTTATTGATTCATCCTCATTTAATACCTGTTTAAGAATATCTTCCATTTTTAAAAATTTGCATTTCTTTAAATGCTTTGGAGACTATACACTTTTTTCCTGTGGTGATTTATTCTGCCAATAAACATGTAATCCTACCATGGGTGTGTTTTATTTGTGTCATAAACCAAAATTTAAAAAATTCCCTGGCTATGAATTAGATGTGTTGATGGGTACCAGGGTTACCGAGGCGTTTGCTTGGGGGGATTGGACATGTCCTTGAATGCTGGGTGAGTGCCACGGAACACAAATGGAGCGCTATGCAGGGAGAGACCAAGACTAGCATTGGTGGTAAGAATAGATAAGTGTATCACATTAACTTACAAACTCACTGCTTGCACGGTGGGATGTGTCATTGAGGGTGGGGGATGGGATTTCTGATTGGCAGGTGCTTTTTGGGCTTATTCTCACGGAGACTGAAGAAGGTGGGGTCGCAGAGATGCGGAGCAGTGGGAGTGGATGGAGAAAATGACAGGATGCAGGAGGGTGCACCCTCCGTGTACGCCTGAGCCATCAGAGGCAGCCTCCGCTCCCTCACCAGCCATTCCAGCCCGGGTGTTCATTAGGGTTCTTTTAGAAGCTACTTCAGGAGTGTGAAGGTAGGAGGAAACTTCCAGCAAAAAAATTCAAAGACAAATGTATTTTACATGCATAGTATTGTTGTACCATTTTTCCATGTGGAGTGTATCCTAAAGAAAGGGTCATTTCTTTGACTTTGGTTCTAAAAGGAGACAGTGTTCTTTGAAAAGAATCATTCACCCTGTCACTTGCCAACCACTGAAGGTGTGCTAGTGTCAGACTCTGCTCTCGGTGCTCCCTGGAGAGACCCTTGCTTCTGGGTTGCAAGCCTTGCAGAGATTCTAAATTCCGTTTCGTAAGTCATTCTGGGGTTAATGGCTTTTTCTTGCAGCCACTGAGACATCTGAGGGCTCTCCTACAAATGCTGAGCAGACAGTTGGGAGGCCCTACTTCCTGTCTCTGCGTGGTAAATGCCCACTGAGAGCCACTGGAGGAAGGAGGGAAACCTCAGAAAAGCCAGCCCCAAAGTGACGCCACCATGGACAACTGTCTGTCTGTTACCCTGGTGAAACCCTGGCAGGGGGTAGAGAAGCTAAAGTTTTGAGAAAGAAAAAAAGGGTGGGGAGTATGACAAAGAGCGCGAGCGGGTGCGGGGAAGGGAAAGAGCTCAGTTTATGAGGATGAATGGTAAGCAGATGGTGAGATGTGGCCTCAGGAACTCGGAAACAGTCATATCTGATTGGAAGAGGAAGATATACTGTTCGAGAACAGAAAGGAAACTGTAAATAGCATGTTACGTTGGAGTTGGCCAGGACAAGCTTTCTTAGCTTTCTCAGTTTTCCTCAGATGAGGAAACTGAGGCCCAGAGAGGGGAAGTGGTTGGCTCAAGGGCAGATTCTCGGGAGAATCATCTGCTTCCGCTCTCCCCACTTCCTCACCTCCCCCTTCCCCGCTCGTGAGTCAGTGCTGGAGGACAGGCTGGTTGGGAGCCCTGCCCACACATGGGCCTGGGCAGGCATGCAACACAGGAGGGGCCTGGGCCAGGGAAGGGAAGGTCTTTAAGACCTCTGCTTTTCTTCTGGAAATCTCCCTCAAAGCCACAGACGGACAGACAGGGTGCCTGGAGTGCTGCACCTCTAGGCAGACATCCTAGAGAGTGAAAGCTGGCTGGGAGCTGGTACAGAGTTGGCGGTGTGATTGTGTGCAGAGCAAGGGGTTCCTGCAGTTCAGCAAGGGGGTGCTGACACCTCCACAACCCTCCTCTGTCCCCAGCATCCCGAAGATGTGCCTTTTTGCACAACTGCGAGTCTGGTCTCCACATTTTGTATTTTGTGTCCTCGATGAGGCCTCAGAGACAAGAAAGGCAGGCTCCTGCCTTTGTACTGTTTCCTCTTCCTCCAGGACTTCCTCCTGGTTTGCGGAATTAACTTGGGCTCCCCATTCACACTGTATTTTTAACTCTGTCCTGTAGAGTTTGCCTTTGTCCCCTCAGCCTCAGTTTTAGTTACAGCACCTCTGTTTGCTTCCTTCTGTAGAGTGTAGACCTGTAGACAGTAGGAGTGAAAGGGGGACCCAGCCCTGTTCATACTTGCACCTTACCTACCTCTGTCAGGGCACGAATGTGTGCCATGCTTTGGGGGACAGCAGTCAGTGCAGGAATATTAGTTACATGTTTACAGTGGGAGTTCCAAAGGGTGGAAAGAAGAGGGATTTGGGTGCTGGAAATGGAAGATTATTCTAAGAATGGGTGTGACGGGAAAGACAAGTAGAGTTCATGGAGTGGAGAGTGAGTGGGAAGAAAGGAAGTGGATGACAGAAGAGAAGGGGTGACGAGTGAGAGTAGAAGCACCAGGAAAAGGAAGGGACAGCCTGGGAAGACACAGAGCCCCAGTGCAGTATGGGCTCCCCTGCCACCCATCACTCGTCACCCCTGCCACCGTGTTCACCTGCTGGGGACTCACGGAACCTCGGGCTCAGACCTCCCTAGTCCTTGTCTATCATTCTAAAGCTGGGCCTTTTAGAAAGATCATTTGTTTTATTTCCACCAATATTCTGATTTGGGACATTGGACAAAAAGAGGTTACGGCCCCTTGCGTGCCGTCCTATTAAGATGAAAAGAAATATCTCAATTGAAACCATTTTTTTTTCTTAGTAGTTATTTGTAGAAAGAAAAAGTCCCATGATCATTCTGGCTTTAACATCATTTTTGGCTCTTGGAGGATAAAATTTACAATTTGATGCACGATAACTATGATGCATATGTGCCTGTATGTGTGGGTAATGAGATTTTCATCATTACGTCTTCTGTCCTTTATTTCTGCCTGTACATCCTTTCAATCTGCTGGTGTTTGGCAGCCACAGCCCAGGTCTTAAGAGTTTTTATGTAGGAATGAGCTGCTATTTCGCTCTTGGCTTTGTGACAGAGTCCTGGACTCGCTCACAGGGAAAACGTTGCTGTCACCTCTGAGCCAGAGGTGCTTGTTGCATGTGCTGTCATCACTGCTTCTTCCCTTGGCTTGAACTCCATCTAGGATCCTGAACAAACATTTTCTTTGACATTTTATAAAGTTGCCTATCCTCATTTGTCAAAATATGTCCCAAGGAATATGCATTGAAAATGGAAAAAGGCTATCACCCCGTTTTTTCCGGGACCCAGAAGAAGCGCATGGCCATGCTCGGCCAGCCAGGTTGCTGCCCACACCTCCCTGAGTTCTCCTGAAGATGGCCCACGTGGCTGGACGCCGGCACACAGCCCTCCGCAGGCCCCTCCTGTTCTGGCCAAGACTCTTATTCCCCCGTGTCCTGTTTCACATGAGCTTCCCTCTGCTGCTGGGGTCCTCCTCCCTGTAGACAGTCAGGAGTTTCTGCATCTCCGGGAGAACCCCTCATCACAGAGGGATGCAGCTCCTTACTGAGAACGAGTGGGGGTCCCACCTCTGGCAATACTGAGGACATCGCTTCCCCGTGCAAAGGCTCTGCTAGTCCCCGAGTTATCAGGACATTTCTGCTCTGGCCCAAGCCATTGTCATGGAGGTCTGATGGGTCAGACGGCCTGGGAGCACGGTCTCTTCCCCATTCCCTGCCTAAGGCCTTTCAAATGACCCTGGGTGGGGAAGGGGGCCTGGAGTCTGAATCTTGGCTCTCACAACCCATTGTCACACTAGATTGTGACCTGAATGCTAATTCTTGGGATGCTCCTGACTATTCTAGGAACTAAAGTATTTGACTTTTTTCATTAAGATGATTTCTGCAAGGGGAAGAACTGAGAAAACCAAATGCCTTGAAAAATAAATATTTATAACCCATAATTGGAAGGGAACACGTTAAAGGAGAAACATCAGCTTGAGTGCCTAGTTTACATCCAGTCATGCCATGGTGGGCATGGCAATGTTGTTGGATGGCAGTGTGTTGTATCCTATGAGACAGTTTACAGAGGTCCCCAGACCACATTGCCACTCACCCTGGGACTATGGAAGTCCTTTGGTTCCCCTGTCTTGGTGAAGGAAAGCAAGGTGCTTCACCATTTGCAAAGAGGGGGGTGTTGTGGGCAGCTAAGGAGACAGAAGGGAGAAGTATTCAGAAGGCTTTTGGGGTTAATTTTTATATGCTTTTCAAACTTGTGAACATTGATCTTACCTTTTTATGGGAGACAGGACATAGTCACTGAACAACTAGGGTATCAGTGGAGCAACCATGATGGAAAGAAAGAATGTGTCCCACGTGTCCGCTCTTCTTCAAATCCCTCTCCTCTGTCGGCTGCAGGACCAACATGTTTTCTCTGCACACAACCCCCTGCCCCTCTTACCTCCGTTTCCTCCATATCCCTCAGCTCATTTCACTCCACACTTCTCTCCTGGTTCTGCCCCAAACTTGCCCTCTGTGTAAGAGTAGGATTCAGTGGAGGAATTTTGTTCACAGACAAAATTTCACTTTATGGCCAATTAGTCCCACTATTCTGTATAATGAAGGGTCTCTGTATAGCAGAGTAATTAAAAGCATGAGCTCCAGACCCAGATAGTCTCAGTTTCCATACCAGCTCGACCACTTACTTCCTCTCTGTGTCTTCTTAGGCAAGCACCTCACCGGGGGTGCTGATTACCCCATTTGTAAAATGATGACGGTGAGAGCTGTTGTGAGGGTCCATCAGATTATATTTAAAAAGTGCTTAAAACAGTACCTGGCACATAATAAGCGCTCAGAAAAGATGAACTCTTCTTACTAAGAAGCTGACATGTATTTCTTGAGTAGGGTGGTAGGTACATGGTGTTCATTCGATTAAGTTTTAAACTATGCATATGTCTTATAAATCCTTTTTATGTGTCTGATATATTTCACATGCATTAAAAATACATGAGCATTTGTGAGGCTTGATTTAGCCATCTGATGTCCCAGTGTTCCGGGACAGCAATGAAGTAAAAGATTCCATCCCGTTATTGGACCCACGTGCCAGACAGTTAGACTGTGCAGGTGTTGCTCATGGCGCAAAAAAATCATGGTGGCCGTAGCAAAAGTATTGATTCTCTGGGAATTAATATCTGAGCATGTTTTCATTTTACACCTTCTTCTTAGAAGATCAGCAGGTTCTAGATTCATTAGAGAAGGCTGGTCATCTCCAAGCTAACCATCCTGTCCCAGAACGGGGAAGGACAGTGCTGGGGCAGGCTCGGGGCTGGACTGGTCCTATTCCAAGTGAAGACACACTGCTGAGACTTCACACATTCCTGCCTCCAGTGCTTCTCTTGGCTCTCGATTCCTTGTACAATCATAGGGAGAGGTTGGCAAGAATGTTTTGTTCTGGGGACCAGGGCATGCTATTCATATCTTACTGGACAAAAGACACAGCTGTTTATCCCTGGTGTACTTCATGGCAGTTACTGTTGCTCTCAGCATCCGCTACAGTTTCTTCCTATCTCCTGACCCAGGGGCATCTTTCAAATCACTTTTGGAATCTGTTGCTGTTATGCTATTTCTTTTCCTGGTGCTAGCAGTTGCATTATAGTCATTTGAGTGCCTGTGTGTTTCCTCTACCGATTGCATGGGTCTTAAGAAGAGAAACTTCATCTTGTTTATCTTTAAATCCCCATGGTGACTTGCTTGGTGTTTGCTGAGTGTATAAATGGATGAGTCGATGAATGAATGAGTGAATGAATGAATGGGAACCATCACAAAACACAGGAGCACTGCCTGTATTCAGAGCTGTGCTCAGAGCAGAGGGCTGGGCACCAGGTTCATTCACAACCTAGGCTGTTTGAGAGATCTTTCCCTGAAGGACAGGGCTGTCTCACTTCACAGCACATCTTCTTCATTGCCAAGTGCTCCCCAGTGGCAGCCTTGCCATCAGTATTTTCAGCACATGGCCTTTCTGAGCCTCAAGAGCAGCACCCACTTCCTGGAACTTGTTCTATAGCTGACAGCCAGTGGCCCACAGAGGAGGGGCCTCGGCTGGGCTTGACAAGCCAGAGTCTGTTGCGGTGCCAGTCTGTGGGGGAGAGGAAGTCGGACCCTGAGTTTTACAGAAAGGCTCCATCTCACTCCCTTCTATCCTGCTGCTGAGGCCACCGTAGTCAGTATAAACCAGAAGCTGAAGGATGAAAATTCTGCTTGTAAATCCCAAGAGGAAGGAAGCCTCTTGTGTAATTGCCTTATATGACAGTTATATCAACCCTGAAGATACTTCCTGGCCAGGTGATGGTAGAAAATCACCATAATGTAAATATAGCTTTTATAGACCCTAGGATAGACCTGAACAAAAACTCTTTGGGATTCATAACATACTTTGTTGTACCAAATAGAATCTGATTGGGGGCCAAGCAAGAAAATCCTGAGGGAAACTCGAGAAAGGGTGAAGTGTTTCTCAAAAGAGGTCTGTAGTCCCTGGCAGGCTAGGGGAGGGAAAAGACATGTGGCTGTTGTCCCAGAGCTGTGAGAGCTCTCTGGGGAAATTTCAAAATTGCGTTTTCATGTTTATGATAATCTAAACAGGTTGAGATAAGCATATTCTGTGCTGTCTAGACGACCCCCTTAGGTAGGAGTATAATAGGTCCTCAGATAATGCCTTTTTGTTCAACGTTATTTCATTGTAATGTGGATGAGGTGCTGGAGTAACTTAACTCACATTTATATACATTAGCCTGTGGTAAAACTGGTTTTGTTATACGTTGTTTTGCTAGGCTGAAGAACCTATCAATGTAAAATAAGGACTTGCTGTACTCCTTTGCAGCCTTAGGACCTAGGCATTTCTTTTTTTCTTTTTAAATCCTCACCCAAGGATATGTTTATTGATTTCAGAGAGAGAGAGAGAGAGAGAGAGAGAGAGAGAGAAGCACTGATGTGAGAGAGAGACACTGATCAGTTGCCTCCTATATGGACCCTGGGGATCAAACCCACTACCTTTTGTTGTATGGGACGACGCTCCAACCAACTGGCTAGGCCACATGGCGTTTCTTAAAGTGGCTGATGACTAATGAAAAAAATGAGAGATGAATTCATATATAACAAAGCATTTGTGTTCAGTCTCGGCCAGGTAACACTTAGTGCTCTGCATGAACAAATAAGAATGTCAGCAAAGCTGAACTGGAACAGGCAGTGCCAACTTCAGGGTTTGGAGGAAATTAAAGTTCAGCAAAAACATTATCTGTCACTCTAAACTAATGCCGTTCCTTGGAATTTGGGGGTTTGGAGACTTGTGTTTCATTTGCAGCTGAGCGCATGGCAGAAAAAGCAGATGAAATGTGCCATCAGGGAACAGGCCGCTCTGAGGAAGCCCAGCAGGGTGCTGAGCTGAAATCGCCTAGATCTTCTTCAGGCTTTCTAATCAATAAGCCAGTCTTCTAAAGTCAGGGTGTGGGAGAGAACAGGAAAAAGAAGGAGGAAGTCCCCTTTGGTACATTTCTGCAGAAGAATAGAACTTTCTCCTCCCCTCCCTCACCCCAAAGAGCCTAGGATAAGAATTACACCCAACCAGAGCCATTGCTAGCCAGCCCCCGCCTCCCCGAAATATTACAATCACTGTTGCTGCTAAGCTGGAGTCTGAGGAACACAATTTCTTTTACTTTCTAAAGGAAAGCTTTTCTAGGAGGCCTGTGACTCTGCTGAAAAAAAAAAGAAGAAAGAAACAAAACCACTATTTGGGGGAAATCATCATCACAACCATCACCATCATCACCATCACCACCGGCATCTGCAGATGTACTAGTACTTGTCTGGTATCCATCCTGGGGACTGCAGTAGGAAGTAGTCATAGAATGTTGTTGCTGTTTCTCCATGGGAACCACATGGATGTTGGGGCATGATCTGGGCTCAGGACACAAGATCTTGATGCTAATGATGTGAGGACCCTACATACGCCTACCCTGGGATGTGGTTCAGATGGATAATTGTGGGACTTTGTTTCTGGAGCTTCAGTTGGGCTGGGCTGGGAGTATAGGGGAGGCTTTGGGGAGGATGTCTGCCCTGGAGCCAGAGGACAAGACAGTATATGTTGGGTAGTAACAAATGGGCAAAGGAAGAGCTCTTTCGCCACAGCGTCCCATGCTGCTGTGGGCAAAACTGCTTTGAGCTAAAATGCTAAAATACGCAGTGGGTAGAAATGAGACTGGGGACAGACATCAACAGGACCTCAAGAGCACTCAGTGTACCAGGTATACAAGGTCTGACCAGAAGGCATCCAGCCATTAGCTATGAAAAATAGAGACATTTATTGAAGAAGATACAGGATATAAGAAGCATTGTAGGTAGGACAATGATGGCTCAGTCCCCTTCAAAGTAGGCACCTTGGGACCTCACACAGTTCTCCCAATCACCATCAGCTGCCCCTGAATCTCATTGGCAGTCTGAAATCTCTTCCCTTTCAAAGGTGATTTTAGTTTTGGGAAAAGCCAGAAGCCACAGGGTGCCTAATCTGGGTTGTAGGGGGGCTGAGTCACCTGGGTGATTTGCCCTTTCACCAAAAACTGCACAAGATGTGGTATATGAGCAGGTGCGTTGTCATGATGAAGCTGCCAATCACCAGTTACCCATAGCTGCAGCCTTCCGAATCATCCGAATAGCTTCTGCAGAGGAATGTTCAAGCTTTGTACAAAACTTGATGCAGATTCATTGTTCTGCTCATTCAGTCATTTTGTATGTGATGGCCACACAGTGCACATGCTCACTCAAAGGTATCTACCACCCCCACTGACTAGTACAGTGAAGTCGTCATTGTTCATGCATACACATTCCAGTCCACTCTCCTTGGATGCCATTCTCGTTATATTAACAATGGATGGACTTTTTCCAGGCAGACCTTGTACTTTCCTCCTCTCTCCCCTTAGCACATCTACCCCAAATATTTGTTTGAGCCTCCTGGAACTTCAAAGATTTAGGTACATTTGGTTCTCACACCCAACTTCCTGCCTGCGAGTTTCTGAAGCTCGTCACATGATACTCAAAATGCCTTATAGCTCAATTTGCCCTTGGTCCTTGAGAGTCCCCTCAGAAATAACCACAGGCACTCTCTTTCCAATCCATACCACCTGCTCACCTCTGTTTTTTCAGTAGTCTTCCTGCCCACCTGCACAAGAAATCCAATCAAACCATGTGATTAACATAATGAATGCATTGATTTTACTATGCTTCTGAAGACTGAAGGGCTTCTAAGGAGATTGCACTGTGTACCACACTGCCCTCTGTCCTGTCTCCATTTCGCCTTTATTATCTTCATTTTTTACCCTGATTTTTTCCTCCCTGAATTAGTGAGGGATCGCATTTGGCTGCATTGACAGAAACTTAACTTCAGGGGTATAACCAAATAAACAGGGTAATTTCTTTCAGAGGTACTGTTTACATGATGTAAATTCCACACATTTTAAGTGTACAATGAGTTTTGACAAATGTACTGTAGATCTGTATAAAACCATCCAATCAAAATAGAAAACATTTTTATAACCCTAGAAAATGATTTCAGGTCCTTATTTGGTCATTCCTGACCCCATTTCCCCCAACCCAGGAAACACTTTTCTGATTTCTCTCACCACAGTTAAATTTTGCCTGTTTCTAAAATTTTGTGTAAGTAGAATAATAAAGAATGTATTCTTTTATGTCTGACTTCTTTGTTCAACATAATATTTGTAAGATTCATTCATGTTGTTGAATGGGTCAGTAGTTTTTTCATTTTTATGACTGAGTAGTATTCTGTTGAATATATATACTATAATTTTCTTACCTAGTCACTTGATAAATGGTTGGGCTATTTTCAAATTTTGCCTATTATAAATAAAGCAGTTAAAAAATACTTGTACAAGTCTTTTATTTACTGGTATATACTTTATTTTTTCTGGGGTAAATAACCAGAAGCAAAATTGTTGGGTAGTAAATAGATGCATATTTAACATTATATGATACCACCCACCAGTTTTTCCAAGTGGCTTTACTATTTTGCACTCCCAATGGCAACGTCTGAGAGTTCCAGGTGCCACACATGCCCTCTGATATTTATCATTACCAGTTTTGAATACTGTAGACATTTTAATGAATGTGAAATCTTGCTGTGGTTGTGATCACATTTCTCTGATGAGTAATAACGTTGAACATCTTTTCATGTGCTTATTGGCTATTTCTATAGTTTCCCATGACATGTTTGTTCAAGTTGTTTGCTCCTTCTTTAAAAACATCGGATTATCTTTTTCTTTGTTTTCTCTTATTTTTTATGTATAGCAGTGTATATGTTCTAGATACAGCCCTTTGTCAGATAAATGGATTGTGACTATTTCCTCCCAGTTTGTGGTTTGCATTTTCATATCCTTAATGTCTTTTGATCGGTGAAAACTTTAAAGTTTGATGAAGTTCCGTAGATGAGTTTTTAATTTTGTGGCCAGCATGAACCTATTTCTGGGCTCTTTATTTTGTTCTATTGATCTATTTTCCTACCCTCATGCCACTTTCCAGTCTCCTGACTCAGATAGGGTTATTTTGTTTATGGAGATAGGTGGACCTGTCCAAGGGAGTCTTCTGTTCAGAGGCAGGGTCCTTCTAGCTTTCTGCTCTGCCATCCTCAGCAGGTAGATTTTGTTTTCCAGGCAGCAAGGTGGCTGCCTCTTCACTGGCGCCATGTTCTAGCTTCTGGTAGGAAGAGGAGGACAGACAGGCCAAGGGCCCAGCTGAGTCTGCCCCTTTTTATTAGAATAAAACAACAGCAACAACAAAAACACAAACCATCATAAAAACTTTTTGAACTTCCAACTAGGATTCATTGACCAGAACTGAGCAAAGACATGGGCACTCCCGAGCAGCAATGGAGACTGTGGAGATGTATGTTTTCAGCTGCCCTGAACATATTAGAGAATCAGCCACTGCAGAAAGTAGGAGGGAGTGTATCTATCTGCATAAGTCAGAAGTGGGCCAATCTCACCTAAGCTGTGAGGATGCTACCAAATGTCTTCTTGGGATATGAGTAAAGAGTGAGGACAAAGAGAAACATCCAGAATATATATATATTTTTGTGTGTTTTACTTCTCCAGTTAATTCTATATCAGTGCCAGCAAGGGTGTACACAGGAGGATGTAAGATTCATGAGGGGAGTTTTTCAAAAGACTCATTTTCCCATCCACTAGCCTACCCCATCTGCAAACAAAAAGCAACAATCTCTTAATTTAGATCATCAATTAAGTTTGCCAAGTTTGAAGCTTGGAACAATCCCTGCCCCATTAATACCTTAAATTAACCAAGTCAAGCACAGCCAACTTCTGTTCAAAACCTATTTTTGTTCACTTAGTGACCAAGTGAAGGTCTGTTGTAGGGTGGCTGTCCTACCATATCCCAGAGCAGGGCCAGCACATATAGTGGACCATTTCTTGCCTGCAGTATTTGTAAATCCATTCCCATCACTTGCTACTGAGTCATTTGTTTGGTCCGTAGTAGTATCACCTCCCTGATCCTGGAAGACATGGAGTCGAGTGACAGTAACCAGGCAAGAGCATAGCAGACAGCAACCCAAACACTGCTCCATTTGGTGGGATGAACTGAGACACAGGCATCTCCTATCACGATCTGAGGATTGTGAAGAATCCATTGAGCTGGTATCACCCATGTTGACTGTTGTCTTAGTTTCCTAGAGCCGCTGTAACAAAGGACCATGAACTGAGAGATTTTACTGAGAAGAATTTTTTTGCACTGTTCTGGAACCTAGTAGCCTAAAGTCAAGGGGGCCTCAGGGCCACATGCTCTCTAAAGGCCCTAAAGGAGAATGTGTCCATGACTTTCTCCTAGCTTCTGGTGTTGTTGGCAATGCTTGGAGTTCCTTGGCTTGTAGATGTACCACTCCAGTCTCTACCTTCACTGTCACATGGTCCTCTTCATCATGTGTCTTTCTTTGTCTCTTCCTTTTCTTAACAGGACACCAGTCATATTGGATAAGGACCCACTCTGCTCCAGCATGACCTCATCTTAACTAATTGTATCTGGAAATAAGATCACCTTCTGAGAGCCCAGGGGTTAGGACTGGAACCTATCTTTTCGGGGAACACAATGCAACTTGCAAAGGCTGCTAAGAAGTGTCATGAGTTTGTAAGGTGAGCTGGGACTAAGATGCCAGGATTACTATTTTGTAAGGTCTAGGAACAAGGCCATGTTTAGAGGAAGAAGATGTTTTATTTATGTCAAGCTAGACTAGGTGCTTCTCTAGATAACTCTGGAGGTGGTCTGCGGCAGCTGTCACTGGTGGGGCCCTCTGAACTGAAATGAAACACCCACTACTGCATTGCTCTTGCCCCAGGACCTGGCTCCAGCTGAAGAGGAAGAGCCGACTCACAGAGAGTAAAAGGCAGGGAGCACCCAGAGGACATTTTGGGTCCTGGTTCTGGGCATGCCTAAGGCTGACTTTCCTCCAGCCAGGTCTAGGTATATAAGCACACAAAGCTCTTTTTTGCCTTTCATTTTCTCCAATCCTGAATCTGCAAAGTTTGGGAAGAAGAGAGGCTCCATGTGCATTGGACCAAAACCTGAGGTGCTGGACTTACCAAGATAGCAGAAGAGACACGTCCTGGGAATGGGGAATATGGGATGGGACATGGGGGTGCTAGGGTGCTGGGGAAGAGTAACATCCTAAAGAGGAGCAGGGGTGTGGTAGGAGACAGATTAAATGGAGTGACACAGAGGTTGGAAAAGAGGTGTCCACATGGGACATTGAGGGACATGAGGCTTCCTCCCTGCAAGATACAAGGAAATGAGTGAATGAGGTGATGTAACTTCTGGCCCTCCCACCCTGCACTGCCCCTGATCCCACAGTAAGAAAGTGGTACCTATCACCCACCCTGGTCTGGGGAGGCTGGTGAGGCAAGAGGCACCAAGAAAAGGGCCAGAAGTCACTTTCCATCACACGGAGATGTGAAAGTGAAGGTGTCACAGCTTTGGCAGAGATGGGCTGAGGCGGCACTGGCTCCAGCTGTGGGGGAGCTCTGCAGTTCAATCCCTTCATTCCAAGTCTGGCCCTCTCTCCACTCCCATCCCAGAGCCCTGGGAAAAGGGAGTGCCCTGACACAGCTAGATGATCCTACAAGAACCATGTAGATTTACCTTCACTGTGAATCGGGGCATTGTACAATATAGGAACAAAACTCAGCAGAAACAAAAAGGCTGGCATTAACCACAGCTCTCATGGTGTACAGGGGAGAATCTGAAAACCTGCAAATTTGGGAAATCTTTAGGTACCTTGGGGAAACTTGGGGAACATATAAGCTGTCAGCTGTCTCTAGTGCTAGTATGGCGGTGAGTGTGTGTTTGTGTGTGTGTGTGTGTGTCTGAAAGAGAGAGAGGGAGGGAGGGAGAGAGAGAGAGAGAGAAAAGGAGAAAGTGAGAGAGAGTGAGTGTTGGGGCATCTTCTGCACATCTCCTACAGACCTACCTGGGCCCCAGGGTCTCACGCAGTGATTTTAAGAGCCTGAGCTTCCAGAGCAGTGTCAGGAGCAGAGTGGTCCCGGATATACCTCAACTCTACCTACTTCTGAACTAAGTTACTTCTAAAGTTCTGTTCCATAAATCTGAGTTATGAGTCACACTCCCAGTACACAGCTAAGGGACACTTACCTGCTTTGCTGCAAATAACTGGGATCTACCTGAAAGGAGCCCGATGGAGGTTGACTCCCACCCCTGGCTCTTTATAAATGGGTACAGATTAAGCGTGAGGGTGGGTGATAGACCTACTAATCTTAAAAGAAAAGACTTGAGCTGAGTGTTCAGAGATCCACAAAGCTTAGAACATCTTTTTGTCTCTTTGGCAAGAGAAACCAGGTGATCCTTTCTACTCTCTACTGAGAAAGATGCCTGGATTGGAAAGAGCTACATTCCCCTCCTCACAGAGAGACTTTTCCTGGTCCAAGGGTGAAGGGTGGGGCAGGGAGAGGCTGACCTGAGTGTAGAAACTAGTGTGTTGAGCGACTTTGTTATTGCTCAGGGTGAGTACTTCATTTGGGGTGGGAGGTGGTGCTTTATTCTTTCTCCCCTGCTTCCCATGACTCCCCTGGCTCCTGCTTGAGAGAAGAGCGGGCCAGTGATGGGGCATGGCTGGAAGATGCCTCTGAGTGGAAGGAGCGCTCCTGGGACCCAGCACATGGTTTGCAGCTTGGTGACAGGCTCTCATGGTCGCCCAGAGAGTACAATCTCAGACTTGGGAAGCACTGGTAGGCAGTCCTACAATGTTTCTAGATGGTCAAGAGGTCTAGGTTGCCTCTGAGAAGACTGCTTGCTGCTGGGTAGCGGGCACTTGGCAGGATGCCTCTGCTTAGCTTGCAGTCCCTAGTTCCAGTCAGGAACCTCAGAGCTTGTCAGTGTGTTCCTTTTACTATGTGGACAATGCCATTTCTGTTGTAATCTTGTTAGTAAACTATTACTCACTCCCTCTTCTGAGCTGGTGTCAGGTTGTGGGGACTATTCCTGGGCTGGGAGCAGAGGGCGTAACCCTGTGGTCAGATCGGTTCCAGATTGGTCTTGACACACCACAAGCTGTAGGAGGGCTGTCTGTCCTCCTCCTTGGGTTTGCTACCTAGCTACTTCCTCAGGTTGACATGGGACCTAGCACTGGTCGCCTAAGCCCCCCGGACCTCCACAGAACAACTAGGTCTCACTGGCTTTGGAGTCTGACAGGTCTGGCTTTCATTTCCATCTTTAAACTTGCTGGGACACCACAGCAAAGTCACTTTGAGTCTCTGAGCTTCACTCTCCTCCTCTGTAAAAAGAGCAATCATCATAGGTTTTTGTCCCTATTAAATGAGACATTGGATACCAAGCCCGTGGTACAGTGCCTGGAGCATTTATCAAACTTGATATACTTTAGCTTTTTTTCTAACCAATGTTCTGTGACTCTACAAGTACGGCTGTGCCACATTGCACTGGCCAAAGTGAAGGTGGCGAGTGCCTTCTTGAGGACTGGGGCAGTCGGTATCTCCGCATCCATTCTTGCTTATTCCTGAACCGGGCTGCCTGAGCACCAAGCAGGCAGAAAGGCAGCAGTAACCGCTGAGCCTAGAGCAGAATGGGTGGCAGGAACGTCATTTATGGGGTGGGGAGTGGCCCAGGCTGCCAGCTGCTGCCCTGCCCCAGCGGTTCCTCCTGGCTTTGCCCTGTGTTGATCCCCGCCCTGATGGGAAGGGCCTATCCATCAGGCTGTGTTCAGAGTCTGGGACTTTTTAAAAGGCTCACCTTCAAGTTTCTTTCTGTGGCACATTAGCATCCCTTTGGACTCCGGGGCTTCTCTGCAGGCAAGTAACCCTTTAATTTTCTAATATTCCACACCATCAGGTGCTATAGATTACCTAAGCCCTCACCACCTACGTAGATCTCTAAGTGGTTTTCAACAACCTTCAGATACAATGTAAATTGTAATATCTCTCAGGATACGTGAGAACATCTGTTTTTCTTCAAATGTAGTAAACACAGAAGGGTCTCTTGGGATATCTTTGAAATAGACTTAATACAACATCCAGGAATGATAAGCAAAATATAATCACAGTCAAAAGGGAATTTGAACCTTTCATAGTAATAACATTGGGACCTTATGTTTAATTCAGTGTTAAAAGTTGACAAGCCTGTAGGAGTCAGGAAATTCAATTAAAATTATCACAGTAATATGAATTTAGCCACATCCCGTATTAGTTGTAAAATTCATTTAACACCACAAACAATAACATTTTCAGCTATTTAATTCAAAAGGAAAACAGAATAAAAAACATGTTAATGCTATATATACTCTGTTCATGTGGTTAAGCTAATTTTGCCAAGGAAAGAAATTTAACTTTTGAATCTTTGAATGCCCGGTCATTTAATGAATACTCTATTTGCTTGTTTGTTGCACAATTTCTGTCATTAAAAGATGAAAAAACAAGCAAAGGAGCTTTTCTCTCTCCTCCCTGCAGATCCCTAACAGACTGGGCTGTCTGCAACCTGAGGGCATCTTCAGGGGTCCATGACCACCTCTCTAATATCTTCCCCCACTTTTCTATGGGCACAAATCCTATTTGATTGCAGGGATTGTAATTCAGTGAGGATGCAGAACCTCTCATCTAGAGCTGGGAATCCCCTGCAGCCATTTATTTGGGGGGCGGGGAATGAAGCTTGTAATTCAGTTCTCCACTCACTGCGTCTACTCCATGCGCCTTCCTCCTGCCAGCTGACTACACCTGCCTCTACTCCTTCTCCTATCAGGAGACCATAAGAGATGAGCATTCATTTTTAATACACATATACCTGCATCGAGTCTAATGTTGCCACATTTCAATAGCACTGCCAAGTGTGGTGTTTGGGAGCTATGGTGCTTATCGAACATTCCTTCAAGGACATGCAAAGTCAGACAAGCACTAGGAGCTTCAGCTAGGCACCTGAGTGATCCCTGACAAAGTGCTGTAACGATGATTGTAGTGAAAGGGTCAGAGAGGAAGCTCTCAGGGAATGGCACCAACATACATCCAGAATGTTGTCAGAAATCTGAGAATTATTCTTTTACTTTTAAAGATTTTATTTATTTATTTTTAGAGAGAGGAGAAGGGAGGGAGAAAGAAAGAGAGAGAAACATCAATGGGTTTCCTTTCTTATACACACCCCCAACCAGGGACCTGGCCTGAAACCCAGGCATGTGCCCTGACTGGGAATTGAACCGATCACCTTTTGCTTTGTGGGATGATGCCCAGCAAACTGAGCCACACCAGCCAGGGCTGAGAATTATTCTTGATTCCCCTTCTTTATCCACTACCCTACACTGAGCCTTGTAGTGACTATGTAATAAATAGCCCTCAAATCTACCAACTTCTGGCCAAGACCATTGCTACCCACCAACCATAATTTACCTTCTTTTCTCCACAGATCTCTGGCACCGACCCCCAGCTTCTCCTCCTGTCTTCATACTGGCCCCTCCAATATGTTCACATTGTAACCAGGCTGATCTTCTAAGATGCAAATCTAGTTACCAGACTCTTCCTCTTGAATTCTCCAGTGCCATCTCTTTGCCTGTGGATCGTTTCGAAACTCCTTACTGGGACTGGCAAGACCCTTTGTAACATGGCTCCCCACGTCCCTCTCATACCACCCCTCCAGTCTGGTTTCCAGTTGAGTGGAAATTTTTTCAGTTCCTCAACTGCATTGTGATCTTTCTCTTGCTTATGATCTTTGAACATGTAATTTCCCCTTTTTTCATCTCTTTGCCTATTCATCTTTCGGGTCTCATCTTACATGACACCTGCTCTGGGAAGATTTTCCCAATATCCTCTGTAAAAAAGACTGAAAGTAGTTGTCTATCCTATTATCCATCTCTCATTTATCCCAGACTCCTCCATCAAAGCAGTAATGTGTCTGATCAGAAGACTACATCCCTCATCTCTTCTGAAGCAAGGAATGGCCTCGTGACAGCATTTTGGCTAATGAGATGGAAGCTGAAATGGCAAAGTAGGATTTTCAGGAAAGCTCTTTGGAAGTGTGTTTCCTCTTTTCTGTTCTCACTTTTTCTCCTACTTGCTTCCTAAAGTGAAGAACAGGTGGTAAAAGCACCAGAAACCACCTTGGACAATCAAGTGACAATGAGATGGCAACCATATGTTAGGATGGTGGGGAAGGAGAGTTGGCACGTGGGTCCTTGATGCTCTTGGAGTTGCCACACCAGCCCTGGTTTGCTTACCACCAGAATTTCTTTATATATGAGAGAAAAATAAACTTTTATGTTTAAGCCATTGCTGTTTGGGTTTTTCTGTTTATATGTAGATAAACTTAATCCTAACCAGTGTTACCACTGACTGGGTCTATTTTGCTTAGTACCAAACCAGTGGTATATATGCTCAGTAAGTATTACTGAATGAGAAAATAAATGAGAGACAGTAGAGAATATGTAGCATTTATTCCTACCTAGCTGTCACCTGATCCTTTTTAGGATCTGGGTACTGTATGTAATTCCACAATTCTTTTAATAGGTCAGCCATAGGCCTTGGATCACTCTTCTAAGAAATTACTTGGGACTCTGGTCTCCACACACCTTTAAAAATAGTTGCTCTGATGAAGATACTTTAAGATCATGAGTCATAAGAAGCAGAACAGGCAAAGAGACTAATGTGTTGGTAATTTGGGGGAAGAGAGTAAAATCTATCTAGTTTGCACATAGATGTCCAGTTGTTTCAGCACCATTTCTTGAAAAGATGATCTTATCTCCATTTTATTACCTTTGCTTCTTTGTGAAAGATCAGTTGACTATAAATAATATTGTAATAATTATGTATGGTGCCAGGTGAGTACTAGAATATTGGGGGGGGGTCACTTTGTAAATGATATTATTGTCTAACCACTATACTGTACACCTGAGACTAATATAAAATAATATTGAATGTCAACTGTAATTGAGAAATAAAATAAATATAAGTAAAAATAAAAAATAAGTCATGGGGATATAATATACAGATGATGACTATAGTTAATACATTATTGTGTATTTGGAAGTTGCTAAGAGAGTAGATCTTAAAAGTTCTGATCACAAGTACAAAATTTATAACTATGTGTGGTGTTAGATGTTAACTAGATCTATTGTGATGATCATTTTGCAATTATATAAATATCAAATCATTATATTGTATATCTGAAACTAATATAATGTTATATATCAGTTATATCTCAATAAAAATACAAAAATGAATAAATTTTTAAAAATCTGATGACTATATTCATGTGGCTTGATTTCTGGTTTCTATATTCTGTTCCATTGATCTATTTGTCTATTCTTCTGCCAAAGAGTAGAAATTGTCTTGATTTCCATAGTTTTCTAGTTAGGTCTTGAAGTCAGGCAGTGTTAGTCCTCTCAATTTGTTTTTCTCCTTCAATATTGAGTTGGCTATTGTGAATCTTTTCCCTCTCCATATAAACTTTAGAATTTAGTTTGTCAACACCCACAAAATAGCTTGGTAGAATTTTGGCTGGGATTGTACTGAACTTATAGATCAAGTTCAACCTATAGTCAAGTTTACATCTTGACAGTATTGAGTCTTCCTATCCATGAACATGGAACATCTGTCCATTTTTTACTTACCTTTTTATTAAATTCATCAGAGTTTTGTAGTTTTCCTCATATAAATATTGTACATATTTTATTAGATTTATGCTTAAATGTTTTATTTTGGGGGGCTGCTAATGTAAATGGCATTATGTTTTTAATTTCAAATTCTACTTGCTCAACTGTAGTATAGAGGAAAGTGATTGACTTTTGTGTAGTGGCTTTGTTTCTGCAACCTTGCTATAATTACCAGCTGGTTTCAAGTTCTTTTTTTTAATTGATTTTTTCAGATTTTCTACATAGACAATCATGTCATCTATGAACAAAGGCAGTTTTATTTATTCCTTCCCAATCTATATATTTTTTAATTTTCTTTCTTGTCTTGCTGCATTAACTAGGACTTTTAGAACAATTTTGAAAAGAGTGGTGTCTCATTCCTGATTTTAGCAAGGAAAACTTCTAGTTTCTCACCATTAAGGACGATGTCAGCTATAGATTTTTACTGGATGTTCTCTATCAAGTTGAGGAAGTTTCCCTCAGTTTTTAGTTTGCCAAGGACATGTTGGTAATTGAAAGTATCCATGTTTCATTCCAGCCAATTGATAATTTAGGAGAGGACCAGAGCCTGTGGCAGAGCTCACAGAAGGTGGAAACTAGATCAGAAAAAGAGCTCAGTTTTTTTTTTGAATTATACTATTCACTAGCTTAAATCTTGAACAAGTTACTGTGAGTCTCAGTTTCTATCTTGGTAAAATGGACCAAATAAGATAATGCATGTAAAATGCTTAGTGCCATTCGGAGTAAAAGGTGAGCCCTCAATAAATGTTAGCTGTTACTGCTTGTTCTCTGATGGTGTATTAGCATGTCTTTTCCTAGTGCTCCCAGATACAGGCTTAAATAGAACCATTCCATTCTCTCTTGACTTTGGGTATTTGGTCCTTAGGACTTGGGATAGGTTACACAGTGAACTACTTTTGTGAAGCCTTTTCTAATCAGTTTCTAACAGGAGAAAGGAAACTCCTGTTAACTGACTTGCTCCTTCTTTGAGCTAATTTGTAGTTAATACCTTCCTTTAGCTTCTAGATGCCTTTTTATTTTTCTCTTTATTTTTCTCTTATTTCACTCTCCTTCTTGTGGGGTTTGGAAGGTAATCCAATCTTACAGTCGAGTGGCTTCTTGCTGAAGAGGAGGACCTTAAGATAGAGGATCTTAAATCTGTAGCAATATACAGCTATTTCATTGCTTTTCTTTTGTTTTTTGTTTTTGTTTTTCCTGCAGAAGGGAAATCCATATGTTATTTGGGCCAGTCCAAGATAACTGGTCCCTCACCTTAGAATCTCAGAGAGGTGGTCATGCCACTTGCCTACTTAAAACAGAGGCCAAAGCAAACAGTGGAACAAGGGAAATATAGTAAGATTTTATTTTTAAAAAATTTTAAAGTATATTTTATTGATTATGCTATTACAGTTTTCCCATT
Organism: Mormoops blainvillei; assembly: GCA_004026545.1. Lineage (NCBI taxonomy): Eukaryota > Metazoa > Chordata > Mammalia > Chiroptera > Mormoopidae > Mormoops > Mormoops blainvillei. Next base: position 57,249 of record PVJD01007544.1, read on the forward strand.
TCTTTTTCCCTTCTATTCCCCTCTGCCCTGCATCGCCCTCTCACCAGCATCCCCCGCCCCCTTATTTCATGTCCATGGGTCCTTCATGTAAGTTCTTTAGCTTCTCCCTTTCCTATACTATTCTTAACCTCCCCCTGTCTATGTTGTACCTATCATTTATGCTTCTTATTCCCTGTACCTTTTCCCCCATTCTCCCAGCTCCACCTCCCTGCTGATAACCTTCCATGTGATCTCCCTTTCTGTGATTCTGTTACTGTTCTAGTTGTTTGCTTAGTTTGTTTTTGATTTTTTTTTTAGGTTCAGTTGTTGATAGCTGTGAGTTTGTTGTCATTTTACTGTCCCTAGTTTAGATCTTCTTTTTCTTAGATAAGGTCTTTTAATATTTCATATAATAAGGGCTTGGTGATGATGAGCTCCTTAAACTTGACCTTGGGAGCACTTTATTTGCCCTCCCATTCTAAATGACAGCTTTGCTGGATACAGTAATCTCGGATGTAGGTCTTTGGCTTTCATGACTTTGAATACTTCCCAGCCCCTTCTTGCCTGTAAGGTTTCTTTTGAGAAATCAGCTGGTAGTCTTATGGGAACTCCTTTGTAGATAACTGTCTCTTTTTCTCTTGCTCCTTTTAAGATTCTCTCTGTATCTTGAATCTTGGGTAATGTAATTGTGATGTGCCCTGGTGTGTGTTTCCATGGGTCCAACTTCTTTGGGACTCTCTGAGCTTCCTGGGCTTCCTGGAAGTCTATTTCCTTTGTCAGACTGGGGAAGTTCTCCTTCATTATTTTCTCAAATAAGTTTTCAATGTCTTACTCTTCCTGTTCTCCTTCTGGAACCCCTATGATTTAGAGGTTGGAACTTTTAAAGTTGTCCTGAAGGTTCCTCAGCCTCTCCTCATTTTTTTTTTTTTTGAATTCTTCTTTCTTCATTTTGTTATGGTTGAATGTTTATTTCTTTCTGCCCCAAATCGTTGTTTTGAGTCCCGGTTTCCTTCCCTTCACCATTGGTTCCTTGTGTATTTTTCTTTATTTCACTTTGCATAGCCTTCACTTTCCCCTCTATTTTTCGACCATACTTAACCATTTCTGTGAGCATCCTGATAACCAGTGTTTTGAACTCTGCACCTGATAGGTTGGCTATTTCTTCATCACTTAGATGTATTTTTTCTGGAGTTTTGATCTGTTCTTTCATTTTGGCTGTATTTCTTTGCCTCGGTACTCCTGTTACGTTTGAAATACTAAGATTTTAGTGTTCCTGGCTTTTTCCTTCAGGCAGCTTAGCTGGTTTGTGAAGGAAGAATAGATTATGGAGATTTCCATCACCTGATATTTCTAACCTATTTGAAATGCAAAGCAAGAAGGTCCTCTAATTCATATAGTCATAGTTTAGTTGATATGAATTCTTTCTTGAAACTTTATTAAATAAAGCGATTGTGTATTTCTATGCAACTTACTTTAACCTCTGTGAAAAATACTACTGAGCTACTAAACCAGACATTTTTTAAAATGGTGTTTTAATATCAATTTTATTGAGGCATAGGTTACACACAATAAAATGTACCAATTTAAAGTGCATGATTTGACAAGTTTTGATAAATGTGTATATTCATGTAACGATCACCAAAATCAAGATATAGAATATTTCCATCGCCCCACAAATGTTCCCTAGGCTCCTCTCCAGGCACCATCCAGCCCAGCCTCAGCTCAGCAACCATTACTTTACTTTCTGTCACTATAGATCATACTGTTTATCTTTTCTAAAGCTTCCTGTAAATGAAATCATACAGCCCACATTCCTTTGTGTCTGTCTTTTTTTGCTCAACTTAAGGGTTTTGAAATTCATGTATGTCATGTGCATCAGTAGTTTGTCCCTTTTTATTACTGAATAATTCCACTGTAAGAATATATCACAACTTATTTTTTCCATTCACCTGCTGATAGACATTTGGGTGGCTTCCAGTTTTTGGCTATTTTGAATAAAGCTGCCACAAACATTGTAATACAGGCCATGTGTCTACATGGGATAAATTTGTATTCCACAAAAATTGTAGGTCTTCCCTTGCTGTGAAACTTCTCAGGAATCCAATAGTCTGAACCAAGGCAAAATATATATTCCAAGGTGAAGGGCAAGTTCTCATATCTGGCCTCTCCTTCTACTAAGAAAAGTCACAATGCCTAGTATATCTGTGTGGGTCTTAGAGGCAATATATCCCACATTTGGTCATGCTAACCTAACCCATTTACTGAGTAACCTAAAAAGCTGCCGATTCTGAGTGAGACTCTATAGTACGAGAAGGCTCTGCATACAAATTCAGGCTTCTGTGCCACCTGAGCCTCAAGACTCAAGCAGAAGCTTGAAGAGTCAGTGGCAGGTAGGGATGCTGCTTGGAGCCTTTGGCAACCACCATAGGTAAACCCCAGAGTAGTTCCTTAGGATTTTGAAGCAAAGCTATAATGATTTTCCTTTTGAGAAACACCTAGCTTACTATTGATAATAAACACTGAACACTATACCATCAGCCATCATGGAATCTTGTGAACTGAGTTGTCCATCACAGAGTGTCATCTGACCCAAGCCAGGGAGTTGGGTTCACACAGAATCATCCCATCATCACGGGGAAGGAGTGTATGAATGAGACTGGGCTCCCGCAAGTCCTGAAGACACAAAAAACTGCATGAGCAAGAAGCACATCCCCTCTGCCAGTAAGTTCTGTTGCCGAGTTGACTGCTCCTCTCAATCTGAATCTATGGCCTCATGAGGAGCTCTCAATGATCAGTCAACTGAGGAAGAAAAAAACCGAGGCATGGTTTATAAGTGTCTGCACAGTATGCTGGTATTACCCAAAAGTAGATAGCTGCAGACTATAGCTTCAGTCTGGGGTGGCCCTGAGGACAAATGAAAGATAATCTCCTCAGTAGGTGAACGCTGATCAGTGAAAGTGAATGTTCCTTTTACCCAGAGGGAAAAAAATGGCCCTAAGCACAGATCTGCACTAATTCATGGACAGTGTGCAATGGTTTAGCTGGATTGTTAGGAACTTGGAAGGGACTTGATCAGAAGGCTGGTGGCAAGGAGGTCTGGGGAAGAGGTATATGGATCGATTTCTCTGAATGCACAGAAAGTGTGAGAACAGGTATCCTATGTGAATACCTACAAAAGCAACTGAAGCAGAGGAGGAACTTAATAATCAGGTGGACAAGATGATCTCTTTTGGTGGCATCAGTTACCCTCTTTCCCCAGATACCCTGGTTCTTGCCCAGTGGGCTTACAAATATAGTACCTGGGGATTGGGGCAAGGTTTTCTGTTGACACACCAACATAGATTTCCACTTATCAAAGCTAATATAGCTATGGTTACTGCTGAGTGCTCAACCTACCATGCATGAAAATCTACATCAATATGGTGCCATTCCCTGAGTTAGAGCCAGTGAATAGAAAGCCACCTGGTGAAAGGATAGTTAAAATGGACCCCTCCCATCATGGCAGGGGCAGTGCTTTGTCTTCACTGGAATAGACACTTGCTCTGGAAAATGACTTGCATTCCCAGACCATAATGCTCCTGCTAAACTTATAATCTCTGGACTCGATCCCACTGTCATGAAATTCTATCCATCATTGCTTCTGATCAAAGAAGTAGTTTTTCAGCAAAGGAAATCCAGCAATGGGCACATGATCATGGCCTTCATTGGCCTTGTGATGAAGAAGTTGGTTTGCTAGAACTCTGGAATGGACTTTTAAAGCCTCATCTAAAATACCAGCTGGGTGACCACACCTCGAGCTGGAGTTATGTCTTTCATGATGCACTATGTGCTCAAATCAGTGACCCATAAGTGATGGAATTTCTCCCATAACCAGGACTCAGGGGTCCAGGAATCACAGGGTGAAAATGAGAGTGGCTTTTCTCACTATCACCCCTGGTAGTCCAGTAGTGATTATGCTTCTGATCTCTGCAACTTTCAGCTCTGCTAGTCTAGAAACCTTAGTTCTTATGGGAGCAAGGCTTCCATCAGAGAAGACAGAAATGGTTCCATTGAACTGGAAGCAGTTTACCATCTCTTCATGCCAGTGAACCAAGCAGCAAAGAAGGGAATTCCTTTCTCTGCTGGGGTGACTGATCTGATTATAAAAGGAACATCGGACTGCTACTATGCGACAGGGGCGCGGAGCTTGTGCTCCCTTGTCCTGTAATTCCTGCCAATGGAAAATGGCAATAATTCATTTCCTACAGGACTGATAATGGTCTGGGCTCTCCAGGAATAAAGATTTGGTCACCTCTCCAGGAAAGGAAGCTGACCAGTTGAGGTATACGCTGAGAGAAACTATGGTATGGGTAATAGAAGGTGATTATAAATATTAGCCAACAGCTATAACCAGTTAAAGAACTGAGGACTGTACTAGAGTTGAAGATTTATTCATCTTGATCTGAATATAACTGTGCATGTATTAATCATTTTTTATTCCTCTATTCAATTCCCTACTATATAACATAATACATGTTAATAGTAGTTAACCTTATATCTCAGCATTTAAGTTACCGGCTATCAACAGGAAAATAGGACTCAGAAGCAGAAAGAATGTATCAAAAGATGAATGAAGAGATTTGTTCCGTTTTTCAGGGGACAGGATTAGTGCATTTTCCGTTTTATGAGAGAAGGTTTCAATGTGTTAGATGGAAGTGTGATTTTGCCACTGTCTTTTTTAGAAGTTAACTTGTTTGGTTTAAAGGGGCATATATGGCTATCAAATTGACGAGAGGTAGACTGCAGTAGATTTGTATTGTGTGAACTTGCCTAGGCTAGAGCCATATTTTCCTTAGTTCACTTCCCTGCATAGTTCTGGGTTAGCGTGTGCCACAGGATGCTTTCCCATGAGGTCAGGAAGGTGGGAGTGAAGTGGCAGCCTTCTGCCTCTGCTGAGGAGGGCAGGCAGGGTGCATGGACCTGTTACACACACATGGCTGCTCATGCTGATTCACCCAGTTGGCTGAGGCCTCAGCTCTCCCAGTCTCTGCCAGAAACCCCTTCAGCTTCTCTGACTGCTCTGCGGTAAAGGCACCAAGTTCTTCTGTAGAAAGACTGGTCATTGAGGTTGGGGCTTAATGTCAGGACAGACATGGGCTCCGGCCTGTCCTCATGGTTTCCTCACAGATTTTAGTCACAGCTCATAGTTGTAGATTCAAGTTTGTTCTTGCTTTCCCCGCTTTGTGTCCTTCTTCCCTTCCCGACGGCCTCCCTTCAGAGTTTAGGCTTCTGCACCAGTTGCAGAAACAACGGCTTCACCATTACGGACTGAATCGTGTCCTCCAAAAAGAAATGTTGACGCTTTAACCCCTGTACCTCAGAATGTGACCTTATTTGGAATTAGGGTAGTTGTAAATATAATTCATTGAGAAATGTCATCCTAGAGTAGGTTGGGGTTCTAATCCAATATGGCTCGTGTCCTTATAAGAAAATGACCACATGAAGACACTCGCAAGAGCGTGAACACATGACACTGGACACCAAGGTTGACCTGGTGCAGGTGCAGCTAAGGGTCCCCAGGGACTGTCGGCCTCCGCCAGAAGTTGGAGGAGGCAAGGGCAGGTCCCCTCCTAATGGGTTTCAGGAGCAGCATGATCCTGCTGACACCCTGACTTCAGACTTCTATTCTCCAGACAATCGGTTTTGGTTGTTTTAAGGCCCCCATTTGTGGCACTTTGTTACAGAAGCCTTAGAAAACAAATACAACACTGAGACTGTTTAACCAGCTCCCACAATTGTGTTGGGTCAAATCCCTATTAAAGTTTTTATATAGATAAAACCTTTTTAGTAGTTTTGCTTCTCTGGTCAAACCCTGACTGATACAGGACATGTGTTTTTGTTTCTTTTGGAAAACTGCCAAACTTCTTCCACAGTGTTTTTATTTATTGCCATCTTTCCATCGTCACTAGCAACAGCCCGGAGTTCCACGGGCTGTTCATCCCTGCTGACCATGTTCGGAGGTTTACAGTGGGACTTCCTTGTGGTTTAATTTGCATTTCCCTGCTGACTAATGATGGTGAGCATATTTTCATGTTTGTGAAATATTTGTTTAAACATTTACCCATTTTAAAAATTGGGTTATCTTCTTATCATTGACTGGAAATAAGTTCTTTATATTGATATATTCTGGATAGAGGTCCTTTGTCAGATTTATGTATTACAAATATTTCCTCCCCACCTGTGGCTTGCCTTTGTATTTTCTTAATGATGTCTTTTTTTAAAAAGAAAGATTTTATTTATTTTTAAAGAGAGGGGAAAGTGGGGAGAGGGGGAGAGAAATATTGATGTGCAAGAGAAAGACCGATTGATTGCCTCTTGCATGCTCCCATCCACGGACCTGGCTTGCAACCCAGGCATGTGTTCTGACCTGGAATTGAACCAGCAATGACCTGGAATTGAACCAGCAACCTTTCAGTTTGCAGGATGATGTCCAGCCCACTGGGCCACACCAGTCAGGACAATGGTGTCTTTTTAAGAGCAGAAGTTTTAAATTTTGATGAAGTCTAATTTATTGGTTTTTTTCTTAGAAACTTTTTGTGTCTTATCTAAAAAATCTTTGCTTTCCTCATGGTCACAAAGTCTCCTACATTTTCTTCTAGACGCTTCACAGTTTAATTTTTATGTTTATGTTTAAGATCCATTCTTAGTTATATATTTGTGTAATTCCGGGGCACAATTTCCTCTCAATCCTCACATATGGATCCAGTTGTTCAAATACCCTTTGTTGAAAAACTTTCCTTTCCTCATTCAATTACTTTGTTAAAAATCAACTGAGCATACATAAGCATCATGATTTTTAATCTTATTAGAACTAAATGTTCCCACATCAGGCTGTGCCCATTGCCGACCTCCTCCCCTTAGGAAGACTGTAAGACAGATCAAGCTGGTACTCAGCGAAGAAACTTATGTCTAACCTCTGTTATTGTGCTCAGGGCACGGCATGATGTTTTCTGCACTTCTGGGTTACTGGCTTTATTTTCCTGCACACTCATAACAATATACTGTGTGGTGTGTATTGGTGATAGAAGAGGGAAGAGCCTTTCTGCATACTATTGTGATTTCTTGCAGTCTGCGTGACAGCCTGTGGACCTCTGCATATTTATATATATAAATATATATATATAAGAGAGAGAGAGAGAGAGAGATAAATGACCAGCTTCTCTAGCTTGAGATTCCGGGGAACAAAGGTCACATCTGTAAATGTCATTTTGATTTGTAAGGCACCTAACTTAGGGTCCTGAGCATTTGTGAAATTTAGTCAATAGCCTTGAGGTTACAGCAAACTCACCCTCCCTCAGTTTCCTCATCTGAACAATGACATGAGGGCTCACCTCTATTTAGTTCGATTCAGTTCAGAGCCATAGCTGTTCATGTAAAGCGAGACCATCTGACCATGGCCATGGAAGGAGACATGACACTCAGTCAGACTGATTTGGTTTCCCTGGAGACTATCAACCTGTGACTTCTAGGACAGACCATGTTTGGCATTTGTTCATATCACTTATCTTTTGGATTAATATTAGTCTGAATAATCTTTTGATTGACTGAAGTTAGAGGAACTGCTTTGTAACCATCTATGATCTGTGCCTGTAGACCTGGGCTATATCTCTATGTCCAATCTAATGTGGACACCCCAACCCAGGAAAATCCTGTCCCCTCCCCACTCCCCAACTTATGTACAAGGAAACCTTTGTCTTAATGAGCACTGAGGGCGACAGTGAATGGAGAGTGAAGGGAAGAGATGTCATGAAGTGGTGACACTCACTCGAGATGAGATGGAAGATACGTGGATGTTGTTGCCTGACCGCCCAACGGAAATGGCCCGCGTTGCCATGGTGATGGAGGTGCGTTGCCACTAAGTGCATGAGCAGCTCCCATGTTTCAAAGAGCTGCTCATTAGTGCCACTGCCTTCTCTGAATTGCTGCTCCCCTGAGTCTCTGCGTGGCCCTCACTGTCCTGATCTTTGTTGACAAATGGTTGTCCTTCACAGAGAAATTACTAAGAGCACTCTAATTAATGAATGTGCTAATTATTCTCCCCTATGCTCTGCACATTTGTCTAATCAGCCCGTCACACTCAGATAAGTGCAGCACGTGCACAGCACTGCGGGCGCTGGGGCAAGGGCCTGGGAGTGCGGCTGACACGCTGCAGCATGGCATAGTTCTTGTTAAATTACCTTTACTAACGGTCAAGTGTCTGGGGAATATGTTATTTTCTGGGACATGTATATGTTTTCCTTTCTTTTCTTTTATAAAAAACTCTTTCTTTAGGGCCTGAGGAGCCATTGCTCAATGCAGGAGCCTCTGAGGGGACTGCCCAGCACCGGTGCAGGAGAATCAGGGAGTCCCCAGTTCTGAAAACTGTTCCAGAAGCAGTTTTCTGGGGGGGGCTGGTTAAAACCCAGACTTTGAAGCTACACAGGTCTGGGTTTGAGCCCCGGTTCTGCTCTTTACAGCATGTGTGTCCCTGGACATGTGGCTTAACCTGCCTAAACCTCATTTGCATCCTTTGTCAATGGAAGGAACAGTTTGTACCCAGACGGTTGTGGTGAAGAGCGAACACACAAGTGAGGTCCTCAGGACTCAGCGTCTCAGAGCCTCTGAGTCCCAGGCTTGGTCTGGTTGGGTCCTGCCTGTGGAAGGCCGGTGGCCTCAGGGCTGGAGGCCCTCCTGTTAGGGATGAAGGATGCAGGGGAGGCCGGAGCTCCCCTCCCCCACTACCCGGTCCTTGCCCTTTTTTTCTGTCTCAGCAGCTTTCTGTCGAGATGAATGCCATTTCCAGAGGCTTCACCTCAGATAAGTGTCCCTCTGCGCTGCAGCCAGAATCTTAATGTGCGCCCTGGAATTTAATGACCAGCTCAGCCGATTACTAAAACCCTCTTTCCGGGGAAGTGGGCTCACTCCATCACATGTGCCATCCACTCTGGCAGGTGACTCCAGGAGCTCAGCTGTGGGCGTCCCATCACAGGAAGGGTGCAGCTACTGGCCTCCTAACTGACAAAGGCTACTGGCCTTTGTCAGGCGCTAAGGTGGAAATGGCTGTCCCCCACCCCTGCTCTTTGTGGGTTCCTGGGGGCTTGGAAAATAAGCAGGAGGCTGCCCCTTCCCGGTTCCCTGAATTTCACAGAGCTGGCAAGATTCCCAGTGGCATCTGGGCAGACCATGTAGGATCCCGTTCACGTGCTTTCCATGTACCTGCAGATTGGGGCACACATGCACACACCATGAACATACACACCAAGCAGAAGGGAGATTAGGGTGAGCCTTACAGACACCAGACTGTAAGGTAGAGAACATTCTTTAAAAACGGGGCGTTTTGTGCTTGGCGTGGTTCAGTTGGTTGGAGCATTGTCCTGTACATCTGGTCACCGCACATACCTAGGCTGTGGGTTCAGTCCTGGTCGGGACACATATGGGAGGCACCCAATCAATGTTTCTCTCTCATATTGATGCTTCTCTCTCTCCAATCAATAAACATATTTTAAAAAACTGGGCATTTTATTCTGTGATTCTTATAAGTGGACAGTCACAACATGATAATAGATGTACCCAGTACTCCTCCCAACCCTCCAAACTTTCTTTAGAGAACAATCTTCCTCAACCATATGACAACTATGGAAACTACCAGGTTCTTTCATGTTCCTTCCATCAGGTTGTCCTTAGAATGGATATCTGACTATCCAGGGCCAATGAGATGATCCTGAGAATTTAAATGAGTGAAGTGTCTTTCACAGGTGACAAAGTTGTGAGACGTAATACTCCAGAGTTGGAGTTGGGCATATTGTCCACTATGGGAAGAAAACTGGTCTGTGGAGAGAAGAAGGCTGACAAGCTAAAGAAGGTTGAGAGAGAAAGAGGGAGTTTGAGAGGGAGAATCACATGAGAGAGAGTGAGAGAGAGAATTCCCTGGCTTCAAGGCCCAGCCACATCTCTGCTCTTTTCAACTTTTGGTTGTTCAGGTCCTTGGATTCTTTAAGCCAATAATTTTTTTTTTTCTGCCCAAGTTAGTTTGAGCTACAATTCTATTGCTTACACTCAAAGCACGTTTAAGGGGACTGGCATTGTCACTAAGTTATGATGACTGTTGGCAGGCTAACTCTTTGTGGGATCAGACTCCTTGTCTACTAGGACCCAAACATCCCTGAGAATTAGCAAACTTCTACACAAATGCGGTCTCCTTAGGGGGGTCACAAAAGTCTTCCTAGTGCTAGGCACTCAGCAAGTGGGTACTCAAGGGTCAGGACCAGCCTGGACTACCCTTGCAATGGGCCTTTGTGCACCCTCGCTTGTCAGGCTGTCTCTGCAGGACTCGTCCTCCCTAAGTTGAGTTGGGACACTCTAGCTGGTCTCTGCTGCCCTCCTTACGGGAGGTATGAGACGGCTTCCCCATGCTAGCCTCTCCCATGCCAACAGGCATACTGGCCAATGTTCTCTTTGCAAGGGAGATTTTGCTAAAAGCTCCTCTTAAAAAAAAAAAAAGAAGATTTCATTTATTTATTTTTAGAGAGGGAGAGAAACATCAATATGTGGTTGCCCCTTGGGCTCCCCTACTGGGAACGTGGCTTGCAACCCAGGCATGTGCCTTAGACTGGGAATCAAACTGGTGACCCTTTGGTTCACAGGCTGGCACTGAATCCACTGAGCCACAGCAACCAGGGTGCTAAAAGCTCCTCTCAATCACTGCCAAATAGTTGTTGAGATTGGGATGAAGATTGCAGGAATCTTGCATTTTCTCTGTAACTTCTGAGGGGTTGCCATTTACCAGAGAAAGCTGCTCTGTAAACTGCTAGGCAACCACCTGCCCCACCCAGAAGGTCTGTTCTTACACCTTCTCTATATTCTTATCACTATGTTGAGAAGACTCCTGGGAAGGTGTCTCTACAAATGTCTCATGGGCGCCAGTAGCAATGTTTAATAACACCTCCTGTTTGGAAGTTTTCTTTTCTTCTTCTTCTTCTTCTTCTTCTTTTTTTTTTTTTGGTATATTTTATTGGTTACACTATTATAGTTGTCCCATTTTTTTCTCCCCTTTATCCCCTCTGCCCTGTACCCATCCCATCATCCCCACACCCCTTAGCTCATGTTTGTGGGTTGTACATATCAGTTCTTTGGCTTCTCAATTTCCTACACTAATCTTAACCTCTCCCTATCTATTTTTTTGTTTTGTTTTGTTTGGTTTGGTCAGCATTTTCCTGCCACCACTTTCCCCAGCTCCACCCATGCCCACCTCCCACCCCCGTTCCTTCCCCCGTTCGGTTTTGTCAGTGTGTCCTTTATGTATGACCCTTGATGACCGTTCCCCTCCTTTTCCCCTGGAAGTTTTCTTTAGGTGTCATCTGCAATCCCATTTCTGCCCCTTAATTCTTTGTTTGAGTTTTAATTCTCTTGTTGCAAGAACGTATTACAAATATGTTCTTTGTAATACTTTTTTTTTCCTAGCAATGTGTAATTTTTGAAACAACTGTCTCTCCTCCTCCTCATTCATTCATTTATCCAGGCCTTATTACAGGGCTGCTACTGTGGGCCCTGCCATGTGTTAAGTATGCCCCCCACAAAAAATTCTAGAAAAGAAAGGCAGTGCTCAGGACACAGATCTTTTTGGTGCACTATAAATAAAAAATAAGTTTTAATTTTCTTTCCTTCTGCCCCTCTCCCGAGCCTAGCTTCCCCTGGCAGGTCACACTGAGCCAGGGCGCTTTGGTGGCTATTAAAAAAAAAGAAGAAGCCACTGTGTAATTGTGCTGGGGCCTTCAGAAATTCTAATGATGAAAGAGAGTGCAGGCCCTCACTTCCCCTTCCTGCACAGTGCAGACGTGGGTGCCACCGAGCAGTCCTCGCTGGAGAGCCCGACGCGAACATGGACCAAGAAACCCTGGGCAACATCGTCCTGCTGGCCATCGTCACCCTCATCAGCGTGGTCCAGAATGGTAAGGAGGCCTCCCACTCGGGAGGGGAAACAAGGGGAGGTTTTATTTGTTAGTGGTTTGAAAGTCAGGCTTACACAGTTCTGTGTGTGTCTGTACTTTTGCTTTATCTATATTTGTTTCCGTTTATGTGAATGTGTAGAGGCATGTGTATTTCTGCATGGATTGTGGGTTTTCCTTGTCCTAGTCTTCCTTCCACTTTAATGGTGGTAACTAATCAGGTGTGCAGTGCCAGAACAGCCACCTGGAGGCTTTACAAGGACGCTCACCATCATTATTTTTAACTGTTATTAGTTGATGGGGCCAGAGAGGAAGGCAAGAAGCCTAGAAAGGGAAAACGAGGCATATGCTCACTCAGACACTGGGCTTTACTCTGTGCAGCTGGGCTGACTTCATTGCATCTGAGGTTGCCTATCAAATGTAAGCTAAAAAAAGTGAATTTGAGGTTCGTGAAAGGGATATCACCTTATCATTATTTTACCTGTGTTGCTTTTTTTCTGTTGAAGAAATATGTTCTTCGTAATACTTTTTTTCCCTAGCAACATATAATTTTTGAAGCATTTCCCATATGCATAATATACTTACCTAAAGGGGGGGAGTATTTTTTGTCTGGGGCTGCAGATCCATTAACCTGATAATCAGTTTAACAAGAGCCAAGTAGGATACCCAGACCTGAGAAAGGTAGAACTGTGTAGGACTCTTCCCCTAAGGCCCTGAGTTAGGAGTTCATCGGGCTGTTTTTGTAAGTATCTCCAGTGGCTTTGTATTTTGCAGTTTGTTAAGACAGAGAGAGAAAGGAGAGCACTAAGAGCAGCTCTATGGCTTAATGGAAGTAAACACTTACACACTGTCACACTTTGGAAATTTGAGTAGCTCATCAGCTTGGGATATTCTGATATTTTCGCCCAATTTGAATGTGGACAGAGGCTTGTGATTAGCCTTCTGGGCACATAGTGAGCTCCCCCCCACCCCCCCAACACCAGAAGCCCAACTTTTCATGCTCTGAGGAGGTTTCCTACGAGGGACAGCACTTCACAGCTTTCTGACCCAAACGTGTTCATAGGAAAGCACACGCAGCAGGGTCGCAGCTCGGGAGAGAACAATGGGATTGTTTAGGCCGCTATTTCCTCAAGCTACTGTTGTTCCACGTGGGCACTCTGCCTGGGCTCCCTCAGCTTGTCCATGAACACAGGGTTCATTTATCCCTGCACACACCTACGAGGACCCCGCTCCGTGCCTGACAGTGTCCTGGTTTCATGGGGAGACAGCAGTGAGCAGGCAGTTCTGGTTCTTGCCCCAGGGAAGGAAAGGGCAGGGGGAAGAGGTGAGCAGGCACGGTCAGCGGGAAGTCTGCAAGGACCCCTCTGGGAGGCAGTCGTAAGGGTGGTAGGCAGGCTGCGCTGGTTCAGTTCTGTAGGGCATCTTCGCTCTGGCCCTTCCCCACAGACCCAACAACATGCCTGATGCGTGTCGTGGCCAGGAAGCCAGGGCCCTCTTGCCGCCCACGGGGACAGGGCCGAGCTCAGCTGCGAGGCTGACCTTCACTCTGAGCCGCTCCTCTCAGTTCAGAGCTGTGCGTTGGGTGGGCGGTTGTTGCTGTGGCATCTCCTGTTATAAGAACAGTCTCTTCATCTCTCTTAATGGAAATGCAACAGGACCTGGCCCTGGGCTGTCAAGTGGGTGCGGGGCTTTTCTGTAACGGCATAGCAAACCCCGAGCAGACTTGACCTAGATCGCGATAGTTTAATTATTTTTGGCAGATGAGATTAAGAAGATGTTTCCTGATACAAAGGTGAAGGGGGGATTATAGATGGTCAAATGTCTAAGTCTTAACCACAACCTAAAGGCTATTTACGATAGATAAAGAGAGTATGCTGTGGCCTCACTCACAGAGTTCCACCAACTGATGAGTGGGATGGAGGTTTCCTGGTGGGGGAGATACAAGTATGGACAAGCATGGAGCTACTGTTTTGGGCTGGAGACATTTCCATACTGGGAAGACCCCACATGGCCCCCCATCACAGTCTCTGCCCCTCCCCCGTCACCTGTGAGCAGCTGCAGCAGCATGGGGCAGAGTGACCTTGTACAGTGTTGCCCCATCTGTGCTTGGGGAGTGGACAAACTGAAGCCACAGAAAAGAGCCCTCGCCACCCCCTCACAAGCCGTGCTCTCCTGTGAGGCCCAGACCTGAGCTCCCATGCAATGTGGAGCTCACTGTGTGAAGCCTCTTTTTTGTAAGTGTTAAACATGCTATGTAGGAGAAAGAGAAAAATTCCTTTGACTTGGGAGACAGCACTTCTGCTTGTTTTCTCTGTGAGTTTCTAGGCAAACACAAAAGCCCAAATGTATGTCCAGAGACTCTCTTTGCAATTCTAATCAACCTCAATGTGGCAACCATAGAACTACCTTACAGGGTTCGGAAAATATGCGAAAGCTGTGCTGTTCTCCCCCTCGCCCACAAAACATCATTCCAAACCCTTCCTGTTCGCTTTAAGAAATATTTAGATGTTGTTGCCAGGCGCTGCACACTTGGTCTTTGTCCCAAGACAAGTCCATGTGCATCTGCGCTGGGGCCCAGGGCTCTGCGCCTTGGTACACCGTGTGAGCTCATTTTCCAGAGAGGCCAGGACCCAACCACCTGGTGGAACTTCCTCCTTTGCCTTTCAAATGTTCTTTAGTCATCAAGATCTTTGAACATTTGACTGGCCCTCTTCCAGCTTGATCCAGCAGAACACAGGCATGAAATGCAGAACAAGTTTGAAATATATCATTGTAAGAAAGCTAGGCCAGAACTACCAGAGCCTGGCTTCCTGGGGAGGATCGATAGATGCATTTCCTGTGAAAAGTATCTAGAGAACCTACAACTTCTCCTGCCCAGGTGCCAGCAGCTTTGACATGGAACAAAGGTGGGACACAGATTTGGAGAAAGTGACTATGACAGGAAGCCAAAGTAAATGGATTGGGAGCAGAGGTGACCTAACTGATGACAGCAGGAAAAAGGTACCCCCTTCCAACATGGGAGCTGTTCCCGCAGCCCTTCTGGTGGTAGGGAAAGTGGCAGGAGCTAGTAAAATCACCTGTCCTCTAAAAGCAGCAACCCCTTCAAGTCTCTTCTTACTCTGAAGCTAAGGAGGGAGACATGATGGCCATGCAGTCATAAAGGTTTGGGAGAATTGCGATAAGGAAGGCTGCAGAGCTCGTAGAGACCACCTACCTTTCCATGCCTCGCCCGCTACTCCCACACCAATACACATCTCACATTGTGAGTCTCATGGTCCTCTGTATTGGAAGACCTCACAACCAACCTGGAGTTTGATAGGCTCTAGAAAAAAGATCAGGGACTCATGAAGTTTTCCAGTGCAGAAATCTTTACACATCCTCAACAGCTTTTACCAGAATATCTGCTGTAGTGGAGAGCTCAGGACCCACTGAGCATGCCCTGCCCATCGTCAGGTACAGTGAGAGTTTGCTTTGTGTCAAGCACAGTCCTTCATTCTGGGCATCATGTTAATATTACCTCATTTAATCCTTGCACTCTAAGAAATAGATACAAAAATGATATTATTATTACTATTTTATAGATAACCAAAGTGGGTAGAGCTTAGAAAGGGCAGACCACTGATTGGAGATCCTAGAGTCAGGGGTGGTGAAACCAGGATTCAAACTTCCTCCAAAGTGTAGATGCTTACACTATGTATATTGCCTCAGATTCATTTATTCAAGAACTCACTACCTAGAAAGTTCTTTCTTATATTGAGGAGAAATATGCCCCATAACTTCTATCCATCAGTCTTGTTTCTATTCTTCAGAAAAGTCTAGACTATGCCTGCTGCTTCTGTGTTTACAAAATCAGCTGTAACATTCCTTCTTCAACAGATCATTTCTCATGGGTCTTGGTTTCCAGAGTCCCCTGTCATTGCCCACTCTTTCCATCTTGCCATGTTTCTTCTAAAGTGCAGATCAGTGTCTCTTATTCCTGAGGTCTAGACACCAATTCTATTAAAATAATCTATGTATGAGATATCCTTTTGAAGACTTGTATCATACTGCTGGCTTATATTAACTTTACAGTTAACTAAAATCTCAAAACTTTTTAAAGCAACCCTGAGAAAATTATTTAACTTTTCTGGCCCTCAGTTTCCTCAGCTGAGAAGCAAACTTATTAATAATTTCCATGTGTTGTGGTTGAACGTACTGCAAGAAATAACATAGATAAGGCAGCTAGAAGTGCCCAGTGTGTGACTAATCCTCAGGAACGGTTTGCAGACTTCTCCCTCTGAGTCTCTATCTCTGTCTCTCTCTGGTTTGGCTTAATGTTAGCAGCTGGCCAAGATAAGTGTGTTAATG
Organism: Mormoops blainvillei; assembly: GCA_004026545.1. Taxonomy (NCBI): domain Eukaryota; kingdom Metazoa; phylum Chordata; class Mammalia; order Chiroptera; family Mormoopidae; genus Mormoops; species Mormoops blainvillei. The sequence continues at coordinate 73,538 of PVJD01007544.1, forward strand.
GTCTTTGCATGCACAGTTTCTGCAACATAGTTGAGGATAACAAAGGATTGGGGTTAGAGTCGGTAAATGTAGCCCAGCTCTTTCAAGTCTAGCTTAGCAGGAAGGAGAGGTAGACCTAGTGGAATATTGGATACAGACAGGCTTATTTTTTTTTTCTAAGAGTAGGAAAGATTTGGGTGTGTTTCCAGAGTAAAGAGAAAGAGAAAAAAAGCCTGAAATTTCAGAAAATAAGAAAAATACCAGGGAAACAAAGATCTGAAGAGGTATCAGGAGCAGTGACAAGGTTACAGGTAGAGGGCATGCCTTGGGAAAGAGGAAGGGGTTTGTTCTCTGGGCAGGGAGAGGAAGAAGGGTAGACTCAGGGAAGTAGAATCAAGTTGTGATGCTGGTTGCAAAAATAACCTCTGACTTTCTTAATACTGTCCCAGTGTACATGTTCAGAGGCCAGGATGTCACCATAGGTTCTGGAAAGACAATGATTAGAGTTTCTACTGGATTCTGTGTAACAAGAGCCACTCAGAATGGACAGACATGTGCTTAAACCCTGTGTAACTGAGGGAATTATGCAGTGAGTGTCAGTGTGACAGTGAGAGGAAAACATGCCCTCCTAGGCCCAACTGGGTCTGATCCCCAGCTTTACTGCTCCTCAGCGGAGGGACTCTCACATAGTTACTTGTCCTTCCTGAACCAGAGCCTCTTTGTCTACAAAGTAGGGACAGCACTGGCCCAATAAGGGAGCCTGTTTGTCATGTACCTACCGGAGTGCCTGCAGTATGGTAGATCCCCCTTTATACAAGCTGGCCCTAGAGATGGGCTCAAAATAGGCCCATTCTTGGGAGGGGGGATGCACTTTTGCCAGACAGAAAACTATGAAAGTCTTTTATTCAAATACTCAATTGATAAGGCATCTTTTCCACACCTTTCAGAAGGGATCCTTGTGGATGGATTCCTGACAGCCTCACTTTCCCTCCCCTTTTCACTCTTGAAATGGAGTAAAGGAATAAAGTAGGGTGGGGGGAGAGAGAGAGAGAGCATGCTTCATCCACTACCCAACATCCAATCTATAGACAAACCTCTGGATTTTGCCACCTCCATGGCATCCCTTACATCCCGCAGCCATCACCCTTATCAGCTCCCTCCCATCTTCTCCCCGGTCCTGGTCTCACCCCTCTCCATGGTCCTCACACTAAAAAACAGGGTGGCTTTCTGATTATTCCATGGATAAGTTTACACCTGTCACTAACTCCTCTTTGCTTTTGAGGTGGAAATAAATCCCAAATATATTAACATGGCTCTCACAGAGGTCTCAGTTGCACTGTTAAATCCAGTGGGTACTTCTCAACCATCATCTTCTAACCTTGGCTTGCTTACTGCTTCCTCTCTGAGGTTCACTCTGTCCGCCCTGTCGGTCACTTCAGTGGCCCCATACCATGCTCTGCTTCCTCATTGCCTACCACTCCACACACTAATTGCAATTGATGCATTTTGTTTGCTGTGTATGGTCTGTCTCTCCTCTTCTATCCTTGACAGCACGTAAGCTCTCCAGGCCAAGGCTCTTTGTGTGTTTTGTTTTAGATGCAAGCTAACTGCCTGGCTCATGGCAAGTGATAATAGATAAATGTCATTGAAAGGACAATTCACCACCTGTTTGTCTGGCTTCATCTGTAATTCAGCTAGGTTCTAATCCCACTCCCCATCAGGAGCTAGACATACTGAAGTAAGGGCAACTCTTGCCTCTGGATCATTCAGCTTGAACAGAGTGATCTTCCCTGTTGTCCCCTGCCCCTCCACCCACTTAGTTAATTCTTGCTTATTCTTCAGACTTTATTCTAGGTGTCACTTGTTCTAAGAATATTTCTGTAATCCAAACACTGAATTAAGTTGCCTCCTTTGCTCCTTCATAGCACTGTGTTCTCACTCAATCTCATCTTAGCATAAATCACTATAAAGTAATTTCCGCTTCACTTCTTTGTCTATTTTCTTCAGCTTTAAGGTCCTTGAAAGGGGGCTGTCTTGCTCTAGTCAACACCCAACACAGTGATTAGGGGAGAGTAGCTGCTGAATAAATTTTTGCTAACTGACCTTTAATGGAGGATATTTAGGGGTGTTTGGAGGTTAAAAAAAAAAAAAAAAAAAAAAAAAAAAAAAGTTAACATTTAGTAAGAGACAGCAGACTCATGAGTATGCTGGCTATAACCAAATGCAAAACTTTCCCCTGGCAGGGTTCTTCGCCCACAAGGTGGAGCACGAAAGCAGGACCCAAACTGGGCGGAGCTTCCAGAGGACCGGGACACTTGCCTTTGAGCGGGTCTATACTGCCAAGTGAGTCCAAACCCTGACACTGCTGACCAACAGAGTGGGGGCATGAGGACAAGGGCCTCTCTACTAGAGTGACCACCTACCCACAAGACCACATGTCTGTCTGGACCAACCTTCAGAATGTCAGGGAGTCAGGGTTCACAGGAGGGGTTGAAGTCCCCTGGGAGGCTTTGTGGACACCCCTCACCATCTCAGTAAGTGACTTAAAGAATGGAAGGAGGGACCCTGGGAGTAAGGAGGTGAAATCTCTTCAGCTCCCCCTGGTCCCACAAGTCTGGGGGCCAGTCATTTATTCACATAGTGGATCAGTTTCCTGTTGCCTTAGTGCAGAGGAAATACCACAAAAACCAACTACTCCTTATTCCCTGGCTGCAGAAGCAACAGGCAGGACCCCCTGGCAGTAGTCCGCCACCCATCAACCCTGCGGTCCCCTCAGTGGAACTTGGGCGCGGCGCAGCACATTTCATAATGCTGCCCTCCTTGAGCAACAAGGACAAGAACAGAGAGAATGGGGGAGTGATGCAATGGCTCTCCCGCCTCTCATTCTTTGCTTTTGAACATGAAAGCTATTTGAAAACAACTGAGCAGTTCAGTGAAGGAGCTGGGGTTATTTGGGATGCAACAGATTTTATTCAAACTTCCTTTTTTCCCCTGTGCACAATGCATGTTTGCTGCTCCTCCAGACCTGTGACTAGAGGTCTGTAGGAAAGGAAGGTTTCGACTGTTAGCTGGTAAAGGGCCTTCAGGCTTGGCTTGGAGGTGACTCTGATGTCCCTAGAGATCCTTCCAAGAGAGGAGTCATGGCCACCCAAGAAGAGGACTTTTAGATTGGCAAGAACAGCACAAGCAAACACCAGGACAAAGTGAGCCTGAAGGGTCAGAGGCTCTGTGGGAGCAGCTGCGGCGTCTCCATACTCAGGGCCACCGTTGACTTCTGTGAATTAAAGTGATTTCAAAGGTTCTCAACCGGGCAGGCCTTCACCACACTCCCCGACACACTTTCTCTTCTGTCCTTTGCCTCACCTATTTTATTTATTTATTTATTTATTTATTTATTTAAATGAGGTACAGGAATGGGGAAGTCAGAGGAGCAGTCCGCTCTTTTGCCACTTTTCACCATCATCCCATTTTGTCCCCCAGCTTCTCAATTTCTGCATACATGGTCTGAGCCACTCATGGACACATTTGTAGAGTCATCCCAGGCTGATTTTTTGGTCCCCATCTGGCCCCCCTGTTGTTCTAGGAGCCGGATCTCAGGGAAATCCTCTCCTAAACTGCTTACAGAGAGGTTTCTATTTTAACATTTTGGCCTTCAGTGTATTAATTCTCTGAATCAATTGAAGAAATTTAAAGATGTGACTGTAGGCATTTTGGATCCATTTAAAGGAAGGCAGTACAGTCATGCAAGATACCATCAAACACTTCAGGGGGAGAGGTGAGAGCTCCCTTCAGACACATTCCACGAGCAATAGCTGTAATGAACATGTCTTTGACCTGGGGAAACATCATAACTTCTCTGAACACAGAGTCCAAAGCAAACATTAATATTCTTCCACAGGTTTGGAGAGAGGAAGTTTTTCTCTCCCAGATAACTACTTTCTTACCAGTTATATTATATTGTTAGATACTCCTCAAACCATCTACTTTGAAGAAGTTAGGCATTGAGGCCATGCAGTGGAATTCCACTGTCCCTTGGGAGAAATTAAATTGCCTGTTGCTGGCAATGAAGAAGAAACAGAGCAGGTCAAGCACCTGTCTATGCCTTTTCCCCCAGGGGTGACCTAGCTTTGCTTCCAAGAGGTCTCCGCGTTCACACCTGGTCCTGTTGCCAGCCTCTGAATTGCAGAAGTGCTGTTTGGTAGTGGTTGGAGCGTGGCTGGAGATTCTGCAATGGTGTGGCGTTCCTGGCATAAGAAGGAGCTACAGAAGTGTGGTGGGAAATTGGCTCTGCCCGGGGCCTCCAGCTGCCCAAGCCAACATCATTAGGTGTCTTTCCCACTTAACCTTGATGAGAGGAGAAAAGAAGAATGAGAGAAGGAGAGAGAGCTGTAGGGAGGGGGGCAGAAAGAAGAATTTTCGGTAAGATAAAGGTTGACCAGACACCACAGTGGTTCTGTTACAAAGACACTTTCTCCCTGACCAGCCAATAGCTGGTGTGTGCTTGTGACTGTGGTGAGCACAGAAAGTGCTGGGGAACAATACAACGAGACGTGGTCTCTAGTCTGCTTGCCTCTGGAAGCTACAGGGGCAGGGCGATGCGTTAGTCCAGCAGAAAGCCAACCCCAGCGACAGCTTTTCCAGGGGCCTCCACAATCACCAAAAAAGGGTTTAAGGTGGGTCCTGGGGGTGCAAGAGGAAGAGACATGTCTTTGCCTTGCTATCTAAAAAATAGAAGCTTAATGGGAAAGATGCAATAAAGAAATGCACTATATAATGTTACTAACCAATGTCACCCTAATAAATTTAATTTAAAAATAATATAAAATAGTCAAGGTAAAAAAATAAATAAAAAATAGAAACTTAAGATTTACTCATTTTTAACATACAGATGGAGAGTAGTATCTGTGTATAATTTATGTAAAATATACCTGTTATATCTTGTTATTCCCATAACATTTTGGTTAATGGGGTGCATGATCACAAATGCTTAGAGACCATGGCTACAAAGAAAAAGTAGCAGGAAGGATAAATGATGCTAATGATTGAAAAGCCTGATGTATGTTTTTCAGTATAAAATATGACTGTTGACTGATATATAGTCGAAGATCATGGGGTAGTTGATAAACAGACATCACAGCCAGGTGTGGCCCATCAGCTCAGACTTGGCATCCGTTAATGGTCTGCCCCACCCCCCAGCCCTATGAGGGCAGAGCTAAGCCAGCATTTGAGAGAGAAAAAGGGCCTTGACCTTCACTCTCTGTTAATGGGCATAAAATATCGTTCAAAACCCTGTTTGCAGGTGATGAGCACAGATACAGCAGTCAAAGTTTGTTTTTTGGAGAAAAATTTCAGTAAACTAACCTAAAACTTTTCCCCATTAGTGCAGGTAGGCACAGGTTGCAGGGATCTAATTTCCCAGTGCATGTTTCATAGATGACAAGTTTTGTGTGCTGTAAATAGGTGTTACAAGAAGAACAAGTTCTGTACAGCAAGACTTTTTGAGAGCCTTGAGTGTGCTAAGGGACACTGTGATTCTTGGTTCTTCAAGAAGGCGAGATCTTAATTTAACTACAAACCCTCCCTTTTTTGAAGAGCATATCAACGGCTTAGTGTTTTACAAAATGCATTTTGGGAAATGCCCCCCTCATGTTCCTTCTTCCTTGTACCTCTCAGAATCCACTCTAGGCTCACTTTCAGTTATTTGAAGGTGATAGAGCTACTTGGAGTCTATTAATTAGTATTGATACAATTACTATTATTTACTTAAATTAACCCACGCTAACTAACAAAACACAGGTGCTTCTATATTTCATTCTGAAAGGTGGAGAAAAGTGAAAGGGAAAGTAGCAATGAGTTCTTCTCTCCATTAAAACACTGGCACAGCAAACTGAACATGGCCCAGTGAGTTGTTGTGAGATCTGCCACATACCTCAGGCAATGAGAGCAAAAGTGGGTTTGTCGGTTTTGTCTTGCAGAAAAAAAAAAGACACAGAAGTCTTCACAAAAGAAAATTTGGATTAATAAATATTTGTCAGTAGGAAAGACAAATTTCATTGGAGATTCTAAGAAGGAAGACATTGGAGTAAGACTAACCACCATTTCTTGAATGTCACCTGTGAGCAAGACACTGCCTTATCTTGTTATTCCCATGACAATTCAGAAAGGGAATTACTGATGTCTCCATTCACCTCCAACACATGAGAAAATTGAGGTTTCATGAGGCCAGGAGATGCATTCACTTTCACACAACCACTAAGTGGCATTCCCACATTGGACGCTGGCTTTGTGACTTCAAAGACCACGTGAATGCTCATTTGATTCCACGGCAAGAGGCCCTACATCACTGACCACACCTATTTGAATTCATCCCTGCAGCAACCCTATGTCAAGGAGGGACATGTGGGCATGGAGCTTCAGGTGGAAATGTGTCAGAGGTCCTGGGTGGGGAGGGGGTGCTAGCTTGAGCCAGAGTGAGGGACAGGGTTCCATATTCTGGAAATCCACAGGAGGAACCCATTCTCTTATAGCTGGGAGAGTTTCATTTGACTCCGCAGACATTATTTTATTAGGGACCATGGAGACTTGAGATAATAGGCAGGAATGACTGAATGGCTGACACAGTGTCAAATCACCAGACAGTCTGCCTAATGAGCAAATACCGTGGACAATGAGGAATTATTAGGAGTGTTGCATCACCCAGACAAAATCACTACTTTAAAACCAACCAACCAACCAACCATCCAACCAACTAACCTACCAACCAACCAATAAAAGCAGAAGCAGGGATGATCTTTGTATTAATAGACATTTAAACTGTGGGAGCATCGGATATTAGACCCCATCAGATATAGAATGTTACTCAATTAAATAAAAAGAGATGTTCACTCTAGTTTCTTTGAACTTGGAAATGGGTCACATTCTCAGTCCTGAGGCTGCAATTTTGTCCTCTCATAACATATAGAATAGAGGTCATACTCATGCATAATAGCTGCTGTAGTTATCACTCTGGGCTAAGTGCTTCATCCTAGGTGGTATTTGTAAGGCGCTCCTGCCCTGTCCACTAGGTCAGTGACAATCCTGGGCATCTAGAGCACATGGCGAGGTCAGTGGGGCTCTGATCTCTCCTGTGTCTATATCGCAGTGTGGGACACGCTGGTTTCTTAGCTTTTACATTCATTGACTCCTCTAGTAAAGGCTGTTTTGATCATCAGAAAGACCGGAAGGCCCCTATGGCAGGAACACTACTGGCCTCTCTCGGTTCTCTGCAGAGGACTGCCCAAAGGCTGGTCATTCCAGAGTTCCCTCGGGCCCCGCTGAGGTGCAAGGTCCTATTAGTTTGGAGAAGTGTTCAGAGCTGATTGAGAAGGAAAATCATGAGAGCCAGATCAAGAGGGATCCAGATGAAGGAACCCAAGGAAGGAATTTAGATGAAATGCCAAATAGATTTTGAAACTTGCCTCTTGGCTTTCTACCTGCATAGTTTGAATACATGAGGCCAGCAGTTCTCAAACTTCAGCATGCATCAGGATCACCTTGAGGGCTTGTTACAACACAGACTGCTAGGTCCACCTCAGAGTTTTTGATTCTGGAGGTCTGAGGTGGTCATTAATATCTGCATTTCTAACAAGTTCCCTGGGAGCTTCTGCTATTCCAGCAGTATACCCTGAGAACCACCTAAAAATTAAATCACCAACTCTTAGAGCTTAAATGGATCTTAGAGCTATTCATGATCAGTCACTGAGTTTTACAGGTAAGGAGACCAAGTTTAGAGAGATTGCCATGCTAATGACCAACAGCTGATCAATATTAGGTCAGGGACTCAATCCTAGTTCCATCTCCTTCCACTGTAGCCTGTTGCCCCTCCCCCTTCTGTGCTGCCTTGTACTGTTGAGTTGTTTTTCCACAGGTATTCATATCAGTTGTCCTGATCTAGACTGTAAACTCTTCAAGAGGACACTTGCTATTTAATTTTTTATAGTCAAAAAGGTAACAAATCTGATTTAGAGTCAGACTGACCAGCGTGTGAATCCTGGCTTTGCCACTCCATAGCTGGGTGACCCTGGGCAACTTATTCAACTTTTCCCAGCCTCCATTTCTCATCTGAAATGTGGGAATAGCTGTAGGAAGAGTTATGGCCCTTCAAAGATCATAGCCTGTATCTTAATCCTGGGCACCTACGAATATATTATATTACACAGCAAGGGGGAATTTAGGTGACTAACCAGTTGACTTTAGATAAAGAGAACATTCTTGATTATTTGGGTAGGACCCAGTGTCATCAAAATGTCCCTTTAATTGTGGAGGAAGGAGGCAAAAGAGTTGGTGTCAGAGCAATTCATTGTAAAAAAGACTTAATCAGCCATTGCTGGCTTTGAGGTTGGAAGGGACCACCAAGGAATACAGGTGATCTCTAGAGACTGGAAAAAGTAAGGAAAAGAATTCTGCTCTAGATCCTCTGGGAAAAATACAGATATGCTGACTCCTGGATTTTAACCCAATGAAACCCATTTTGGATACGTGACCTCCAGATAATAAATTTGTCTTATTTTAAGGCAGTAAGTTTGCGGCTACTTGTTACAGCTGCCATTGAAAACTCATGCAGCCACCATGTGTACTCACAGGGTCAAGGTGAGCTTACAGGAGACAAAGGTGTAAAACACCAGCCCAGTGCCTCATGTAGAACGAGAGCCCCTCCATAGGAGCAAAGACTGAGACCTGCACCCAGCGACTGCACAATCAGCAGGATAACTTTCTGAACATCAGCTTTTCTGAACTCATCCTGGTTTCTTTAATGCATGACCTCAACTTTCCTTCCTCCTGGCCTGTGGGTCACAGCTGACTGTGTGTCTGACATGAAGGTCTCCTTAGCCAGGCTCTTCTCTCTGCCACCCTACCCTGACTGCTGCCACTACATTGCTTACTTGTCAGTTCCAGAAGCACTTGGCACAGCCTGGAGCAGGAACTCTGCCAAAGAGAATCCATCAAGAAACTGAGTCTCCGATGGGCTTAGCTTTGGAAGAGAGTGAATGGATTCTGAACATGTGTCACTTTACACAGCTGTAGTGGCTGGTGCCAGTCTTCATGCGTAGATGTATGTGGAATTATGAATGGGGTTTGTACCCCGTGTATTTTTCAGACAACACTGCAGTAACATGTTTGCTGATTTCCCTTCTTTGTATTTATTATACAGCCAGAACTGTGTCGACGCGTACCCCACTTTCCTTGTCGTGCTCTGGAGTGCGGGGCTACTGTGCAGCCAAGGTAATGCAGCTTCTCTCTGTGTTCTCCTTCTAAACTCTCCTTGAGGAGGCTCCAGTGCAGACTCTTTGTTCAAAAGACTTTGCCTGATCTCCAACTCCAATCTGTGACGCTCTGGAGAAGTGAGACCCTCTGCAGGCTGTGTTTCCATGCTCGGTGCCTGTGGATTGGTGCGATAATGCATCGCTAATGCTGGCTCCCCGAGGGCTGGTTGAGAGTGGCTGTACTGACAAGGGTGGCTTAAGGCTAAATGTGACTCAGAATCTTTAAGCAGCCTTAGCTCAGATACAAGGGCATAAATGAGAGCACCAGAGGGATCTA
>PVJD01007545.1:0-83032 GCA_004026545.1 Mormoops blainvillei
GGAAGGGAAGGGAAGGGAAGGGAAGGGAAGGGAAGAGGGGTACAGAAAAGAGAAAATGGAAGCCTCCAAAATTACAAAGAAGGTTGAGAAATATTAGTGCACATTATGAAATTTAACCCCTACCTCCATTTTTCTAGATTTAAATTCATCTTAAAATAAAAACTCATCATAAAATTTCAAAACATAAACACTGCATTTTTTCTTTTCTCTCAGCAGTAAAATGTATTTATTGTATTCTGTTCCAAAAAAGAAAGGTTGCTCAATTTCCTGTCAAATGCAATCTGGAGAAGGCCACCTACACTGTGAAGAAAAAAAATAAAATAAAATGCTCAAGAAAAGCCAATATGAGTGGGTGTATACTAAGTGCAAAGTAACTGCCGCTTTGGGTTTTTAAAGGCTTTATTCCCGGATCCTTCTGAAAAACATGAAAATTAGTGTAACTGCTAAAGAGAAGTTTATCCTCCAACGTATTAAGACAAACAAGCCCTCAGATGGACTTTAGTTCTACCAAAGAAAAGAAGGTATGAGGTGGGGATGGAGGTAATTCAAGGCCTTTAGCCAATGATTTTCTGGACTAAGGGGAAAAGACAGATTCTACCAAACAGACAACTGACATGTGATATTCTCAGAAAGAGAAGGCTGCTGGTGACAATTAACGTTGTCTGCATAGCTACCCTACCCCCATTCCAAATTACACAAATTTTTAGAGTAGGACCAACCTGGTTCTAATATGCTTAATTGTAAATCTTTGGGGGCTAACCATTCACAAACACAGGCATGAGTTGGCTAGATTAGGGATTAGTACAGCATCACATTAGCCATTGTATGTATCAAATTCCCCTTACCCTGCTGATACTTTCTGAAAACTCTAAATTCTAAGATAGCAATCAACCAGCCCAACACTTTTTATAAAAGCCTACTGAAACATGCTCAGTTCTAAGGTGGTAAAAAAGAAAGGAAGCTTAAACAGCTCACTAGTGAAGTGAGGAGAAAAGAACAGCATAACAAATTAAGGTAAAATGAAATGCAGCATTATCACAGAACTGTACAAAGTAAAATGTTACATTTTTGTAAACCATACTTTCCCATTGACAGAAGCACTTTGTTACAAAGACAAAACACAGGTCACGGGAAATGAAGAATGGGCAGAGGAAAAGAATGTATCAGTGAAGTGATGGGAAATGGCTACAAGGAGAATACCAAAAGACAAGCAAGATATAACAGGGAGGCACACTGATAGGGCAGTTGTAAGTCAAGACAGCACATAGAACCAAACCCCTTAAACCTTCCAAATGGTTTGTTTGATAAGCAAACTATTTTGAACTGCTAAATCAACTAACAGAAGGGGGGTTTTGTTTTGTTTAATAACTTCAAACCAACCTACAAAAAAAAGTACCAGACATAACTTGATTTCCCTGAATCAGTTGAAAGTAGTCAACTTAACGACCTATCACCCCTACACAGCTTATTGAGTAATTTCTATACACAAGGACACTCTCCTACAAAACCACAAAAATTATGACCACCAAAATCCAGAAATTAACACTGACATAGTACCGTCATCTAATCCACAGACCAGATTTGACTTTCTCCAATTATCCTAACAACATCCATTTTCGTAACAGGATCCAATCCAGAATCTCACATTGCACTTAGTATCCATATGTCACTCAACTATTTCAATCTAGAATTCCTAAAACTTCCCTTGACTTTCAGACCTTGACCATTTTGAAGATTCCAGGCCAGTTTTATAGAATGTTCCTTAAGTGAGGGTCCATCTGATACTTTCTTATGATTAGACTCAAGTTACAAATTTTCAGAAGGAACACCACAGAAGAGCTCCTCTCAGTGTATCCTATCAGGTGGTATACTATTTCATTTTTTTCCTTGACTAGTAATGTGAACTTACATCACTTGATTAAGGTAGTATCTGCCATATTTCCCCACTGTAAAGTTACTTTTCTTCCCTTTAAAATTAGTAAGTATTTTGTGACATGTTACTTTTAGACTGTACAAATATCCTATTTCTCAATGAACTTTCCATTAATAATTGCTGGCCAAATTAATTATTCTATGATAATTGCCAAAGAGTGATTTTCTAGGCTGATCATTTTTACCATTTTTGATGAGAAAAAAATGGTATTCAGAAACCAAGATCTAGGACTTCTGGCCAAGATGGAGGTATAGGTAGATACACTTTTCCTCCTCGCACAACCAAAAGGACAACAACAAATTTAAAAACAAAAAACAACCAGAACTGCCAGAAAATCAAACTGTATGGAAGTCCAACAACCAAGAAGTTCAAGAAGAAACATTCACCCAGACTGGCAGGAGGGGCAGAGACGGAGAAGGAAAGCGGGGGGGAAGGAGATGCAACAAGGCAGTGACTGGAGGACCAGGTGGACGAGATAGCAGTTGATGGTCCCGCATGGCTGTATTTGGCAAGAACAGAGGGAGAACGGGGGAGTGAGACAGACCACGCAACCCAGAGTTCCAGCATGGGAAAAGAAAGCCTCAAAACCTCTGGCTGTAAAAACATGTATGGATGGCGGCAGCGGGAGAAACTCCCGGCCTCACAGGAGAGTCTGTTGGAGGAGCCCTCAGAGTACTAGAACATACACAAATTCACACACCCAGGAACCAGCACCGAAAGGGTCCAATTTGCTTGTGGGTAGCAGAGGAAGTAACTGAAAGCCACTGAGAGCCGACTAAGCAGTATTGTTCCCTCTTGGACCCCCTCCCCCACATACAGGCTACAAAGCAGCAAGTGGGTTGCCCCGTCCTGGTGAATACCTAAGGTATTCACCTTATGTTGTAAGGTGAATACCCTTACAACATAACAGGTGTGCCAGAGACAAAAAAAAAAATATGGCCCAAATGAAAGAACAGATCAAAGCCCCAAAAACAGAACTAAGCAATGAAGAGATAGCCAACCTAACAGATGCAGAGTTCAAAACACTGGTAATCTGGATGCTCACAGAAATGATTTAGTATGGTCGCAAAATGGAGGCAAAAGTGAAGGCTATGCAAAGTGAAATAAAGAAAAATACACAGGGAACCACCAGTGAAGGGAAGGAAACCGGGACTCCAATCAACAATCTGGAACAGAAGGAAGAAATAAACATTCAACCAGAACAGAATGAAGAAACAAGAATTCAAAAAAAGGAGGAGAGGCTGAGGACCCTCTGCAACAACTTTAAACGTTCCAACATCCAAATCACAGGGGTGCCAGAAGAAGAAGAGCAAGAGCAAGACATTGAAAACTTATTTGAACAAATAATAAAGAACTTCCTCAATCTGGCAAAAGAAACAGACTTCCAGGAAGTCCAGGAAGCTCAGAGAGTCCCAAAGAAGTTGGACCTCAGGAAGCACACATCAAGGCACATCATCATTATGTTACCAAAGATTAAAGAGAAGGAGAGAATCTTAAAAGCAGCAAGAGAAAAGGAGACAGTTACCTACAAAGGAGTTCTCATAAGACTATCAGTTGATTTTCAAAAGAAGCCTTGCAGGCAAGAAGGGGATGGAAAGAAGTATTCCAAGTCATAAAAGGCAAGGACCTACATCCAAGATTACTCTATCACGCAAAGCTATTATTTAGAATGGAAGGGCAGATAAAGTGCTTCCCAGATAAGGTAAAGTTAAAGGAGTTCATCATCACCAAGCCATTACTATATGAAATGTTAAAGGGAATTATCTAAGAAAAAGAAGAAAATCAAAACTATGAACAATAAAGTGATAACAAACTCACAACTAGCAACAACTGAACCTAAAAATACCAAAAACAAAAACAAAAACAAACTAAGCAAACTGCTAGAACAGGAATAGAATCACAGAAATGAAGATCACATGGAGGGTTATCAGTGGGGAGGGGGTGGGTAGAAAATGCGGGAAAGGTACAGAGAATAAGAAGCATAAATGGTAGCTACAAAACAGACAGGAGGAGGTTAAGAACAGCATAGGAAATGGAGATGCCAAAGAACTTATATGTATGACCCATGAACATGAACTAAGGGGTCGGGGGGAGGGTGCTAGTGAAAAGGCGGGTACAGGGAGGAGAGGAATAAAGGTGAGAAAAAACAGGACAACTCTAATAACATAATCAATAAAATATACTTAAAAAACACAAAGAAAAAAGAAACCAAGATCTGATTGTGCTTATTGCAATGGGGTTATCACTGTTCCCATCATCTGAGTGAATAGAAACATATACATACATGCATACACACACTTCTTTATTTCTTTCTACGTCTATCTGTGTATACTGAAAACCGTGAGTCATACAGATACCCTGAATTCCAATGCAGTGCCAGAGGGTTCATTCTCAGTTTCACCTTTCCCCTTCCTTAAGAGCGTAAATCTGGCTCTCATAACCTCAACTTATTTCCTTGCTGGATTCGCGCGATGCTGTCCCTACCTCTGATCCGCTACCAGAACACGCCTGCTCCAACTAGAGGGTCAGTAAGGCGGACGCCTAGAAAGACGAAAAAACGTTTTAAAGATTTTATTGATTTATTTTTAGAGAGAGGGGAAGGGAGGGAGAAAGAGAGGGGGAGAAACATCAGTTGGTTGCTTCTCGCATGTCCCCAACTGCCCCCAACCAGGGACCTGGCCCGCAACCCAGGCATGACCTTTGTATTCACAGGCTTTCGATTTGCAGGCTGGTGCTCCATCCATTGAGCCACACAAACCAGGGAAAGACAAAAACAGTTTAGATAAATCACTCTACTCCAGACAAATCCCACAGGAAAAAATTACAACCCTATCCCCACCCCCATCAGCAAATGCCGAGTAAAGAGTTAAGAGCTCTACACCCACTTGGGTGCGATGAAGCGCTCTCATTAGTGACTCTACAGGTGGGGCAAAAGCAGGTCTCCAGTTGTTCATATGGAAAATAATATAATAATTAATAAGTAATAATATAAGTATAAACTGTTTTGTGTACTCACAACTGTGAACCTACTTTTGCCCCAACCTGTATATAATAAGACACCATTTTTACAAAGCCCAAATAGGCAAAGCTAAAAACAGATTGTTTACAGATATATTTATTTTAAGAAGGGAATGTTGAATGTGAAATTCAGGATAGTGGCCATCTCCAGAGGGAGACGGGAAGATGGGGTCATAGAGGAACACACAGTAGTGCCAAAGGACTGATCACATTCTAGTTCTTAGGGAGAACCTGCAAGTGTTAGGTACAAATTCCTTTACGTATATGACTGGGCATCACCTAACTATGAGGAGTCATTAGCAGTTTCGATTTTACATTTAAGATTTGAGGTCTAAAAAGGTTAAGCATGTAGCCTATGGTCACACAACTAATAAGCACTCAGATGCAAACCCAGGTCTGACTCAAATCCTCTACTAGTCCTCAAACAGAAAGAAGACAGCAGAAATGGAGTTAGGATTCTGACGATAAGATTCCCTCCGCACCGCTGAACCATTTCCAGAATGGTTTTCAAGATATGAGTAAGTCTAGACCCAAACCCAGGGGACTAAAGAATTCCTGAAGGAAGGGAAAGCAGGTAGAGACATATGCCTGGGCCATACTTGACACTACAATATGAAAAATCCTTCAGGGAGAGTTTCCATCACCATCCATAGGCTACAAATTCTGGTTCAATTCAGTTACTAAATAAAATCTCCCCTGCGAGGCCCCTAGTAAAATCTGATTACTAATTGTTTTGTTTTGAAATCTGGGACAAGAGAGAGAAGACTAGGATAGGAACCCATTCATGAAATTCCAAACAGAGCTGACGGGGAAACTATAAATCTCTTGGCACACAGCATGAAACATGAAATTAATAACAAAAAGTTGCACCCTTTTTAAAGAACGTATATAATAGGGCAGTAAAACAGAACAACAATACTTCTCTGAAAAACACACCAGACATCTTGGGAAGCTGAAATATCTCTCTACTACCTGGGGCT
This sequence comes from Mormoops blainvillei, assembly GCA_004026545.1. Taxonomy (NCBI): domain Eukaryota; kingdom Metazoa; phylum Chordata; class Mammalia; order Chiroptera; family Mormoopidae; genus Mormoops; species Mormoops blainvillei. Next base: position 5,932 of record PVJD01007545.1, read on the forward strand.
TTTTTACAACTGGTAAAACCCAAAAAGATGGATCTCCAAAAAGCAAAAAGATAGTGTATTTATCTTCTCAAAAAGTTAGAAATAACTGCATTCTTGGTAGAATATCTCCCAAGTCTATTAAAGTCATGACAACAACTCAAATGCCACCTGGAAATGTTTCATGATCAATAATGATTTTGTACTCATACTTCATGCTTTCTAGTCTATCTTTAAAATGGGATAAGTTTTTCCACTGTTGATTTCCAGAAGGCAGAATATAAGTTGAATCAAAAATAATTTTAAGCCTAGCCTTCCCCCCAACTAAAAAGAAAAAGGAAAAATTGCTAAGCCCTATATTCCCTTTCCTGTCAACTTTTTCTTTCCAAACAGGAAAACTAGACCTAGGTCACAGACCAAAGAAAAATGCTACAGAACAAAAGAAATAAAGGGACACATGCAAGATGGTGCAAAAATAATTCAAAACTCATGCAAACTTAATGTGGTAGCCTACAACTATCTATAACACATAAAGGTTAAGAAATGTAAAATCATCCTGTCAATATAATAAGCACATGAGAAGCACACACACAAAAATAAATTTCACAAGATGAAAAGGAAAGGCATTTAACAGAACTCTACAAGGCCAGAGCCTTTTCTTTTTTTAAGCTCTTTACTCTTTATGAAAAGCAATCAGGTGCTGTTGAAACCAGCATCTGGTATTAGGAAGACAACAGAAGTTATCCTGAGGAATTCTGAATGAAGATAACAAACGGAACATATTAATCCACAGGCACTTGTTTCTTTCATCCTGCTATACTAAGCTTACATGATCACAAGACAAGCTGTAATTATCCTTGAGAGTAAAGGAAGGACAGCCCAGCTTTAAAAGAAATTTAAGATATAAAAAAAAATAAGAAAAAACGTATTACATTAACATCAAAAAAGGGAAAACTGTTAAACATATTAAGGAGTTTTATTATAAACTCCCAGGTAATAAATTTTGGGTAAAAAAGTCAATACAGCTATTTGAAAAGTAAATCCTCCCAAGCTAATGTAATTTATTTGTTACTGAGACAACCCACTTATCGAGGGACTCAAGACTTGTATTTTTTTTAACTTTAATGGATTTGACAACTCATGAAAATACAAGAAAAATGTTCTTCCCAGAAGAGTACATACCAATGGTTCTTTGATCCCAAGCTGTACAAACTACTTCTTATTCTTCCTTGCCCTGCAATTCTAAGGATAAAAATTCTACAGACAGAGAGAGGCAAGCACATCAAGTGGCTGGAAAAAGACCGAAGTGGTGTGACAAAAGAAATAAGTCCTTTCACAGGTTTAATATCTTCATCTTGAGGCTTCTCCACTTCAGTTATTGTCACCTCTACCTACCCATTTACTTGAGCCAAAAATCCAGGATTCATTCTCCATTCCTTTCTTTCACACCCCATCCATCTTGTCAAAACCTATAAATTCTACCTCTGAAGACAATTTGAATCTTTCACTCTTCTCCATCTCTCCACTGTCGCCACATTGGTCCACGTCGCTATTATCTCTCAACTAGACAACTGCCCCTCATTAATCTCCTTTCTACCCTCAACCATTTTCCACAGAGTAGTCAGGCTGACTCTTTAAAAGGTTTTACCTCTTGAAATGGCCCGCTTCCAGAACAGAGTCCTAATCCCCCACAGCAAGGGGCAGGCTCTCATGACACCTTACAAAGTGTGCCACCTACTCTTCACACCAGAAAAAGTCGTTTTGGGTATTAAAATGACAAGAGGATATATTAAGGACAAGCTTGTGACCTGAAAAAAGTAAACAGATCTTTAGAAAGTGAGTTCTTTTCACTGAAAGAACCAGAAGCCACATTTGCATGGTGCTTTTGACTCCACGGGCAAAAGCAAGAAGTGGAAACTGCTATCATATACAGGAAACAGATGGGGTGGATAATGCAACTAGATAATCAACTGCCACCCTCTTCCCTTCACTAGAATTTAAGAAATGCTCAGTTAATAAGGAAATAAACTAGAAATGCAGAAGTTCATAGCTGAAGCAGAACCTGAATACAAATCAAGGAACACGTTCTGAGCATCACAAAGTGATTAGACCTAAAAAGGAGAAAGAAAATCTCACCTATGTGTTTCCTCATTCTCAAATATGCATGTTATACTTGCCACAGCCTCAATTAAAACTGAGATCCATCTGTACTCTCACCAGCCAAGCAAATCAAATCTTAATTGAGGAACAATTATTTGCTGTGTTGAAAACAATTATCTACTTTGACTCAAACATTTAAACATCGACAGGTATGAAGCTCTGAGCAAAAAGCTGCAGAGTTCCCACGATCGCAAAGGCACAGTCTATTTAGAAAAATGTACAATCTAATCCACGGGGGAGGATGTGAAAACAGCAATGATACAAGCCTTGGTAGGTACAACTTCGAGGATGGCAAAGAACACAAAGGTTAGAAGATGAACTCAGTGGAATACGGAAAGAAAATGAGTAAGTTTCCAATGGGCAAAGAGAACAGAGGGAAAGCATTTCAGGGAAGGAAACAGAATAAAGACAGAAAAGGCCCCTGTGCACACAGTGTTTGAGAAATCAAAGAGTATATACCATGGAAACACATTTTAAGTATCAAACATACAAAGAAACACTTAAACTCTAAAGGTTACATGGAAATTTCCCTGAGAGCCACAGGAGATGAATTGGCTTCACTCTCTATTCAGAGTCTGTCATCTGGCTTTGGCCTTCACCTTCATAAAGCCAGGGAGCCAGATGCCTACTTCAATGTCATTTCTGATATCCATGTACTTGTGTGGGGTTAATCATGTCGTGAACACCAAGATGACCGTCGAATCTCATCTTCCTAACAGCATCAGATATCAGCACATGGCACAACATGCAGAGTCAGTGTTGCAGCGTGAGTAATCACTTTCCAAGACAGAGAAGTATTCAGATGAAACTAGAGGATTTATAATCCTATCATGCAGCTAAAGGATAAGTGAGCATTTTTTTTAAACCTACAGTGGTGTTAATGCCTTATGAAGCTTTGTGATCATGCGCATTGCACAAGAAGAGGTCGGCGAGATGAGTGAATGAGCGAGTGTGTGGTTTTCTTCCTCCAGTTTTACTGAAATATAATTGATGTATAACATTGTATTAGTTTAAAGTATACAATATAATGATTTGATATATGTATATATTAGGAAATGAATGCCACGATAAGTTTAGTTAACATCTATCTCTTCGCATATTCCAAGTAAGTATGTCTTATTGCGAATGAAAATGCTATAATTCTAATGATGAATTTGAAAAGTTAACTTCACATACAAAAGAATAGTTTAGAACATTCAAATAGCACCTAAATTGGAAAATAACTTTCACACATTGGTCTAAAGAACTGCAATTAAATTTTAGTTATTTCGTTCGATTTCGGCCATAAGCTTTTCAATAAAAATAAAATATTCTAGCCCTGACCAGCGTTGCTCAGTTGCTTGGGCATCGTCCTGTGAAGAGAAAGGCTACCAGTTCGATTGCCGGCCAGGGTACATGCCTGGGATGCAGGTTTGGTCCCTGGCCTGGGCACATATAAAAGGCAACCCATCAATATTTCTCTCTCACATCGATGTTTCTCTCCCTCTCTGACTCCCTCCCTTCCCTCCTCTCTAAAAGTAAATAAAGAAAATCTTAAAATAAATAAATACATATGTGATAACTGTGTAAAGCAGAATGAAAACGTTGCTACCTTAGATGATAGAATTACTTCATCATGTACTTACATACAGATGTTCAAAGAAGATGTTCAAAGAAGATGAAATAGTGGCTTTTATATTTATAATGCTATGCTACCTGGACAAAAGAATCTGAACACCATACCTGGCAAATAATGCCAACAAAGCATCCCTAACAATCAAACTACAAAGAAAGTAATTCACTGACTGGGACCAACTGGAAGGGCTAGGAGAAGGACTGAGGGTCCAGGGCTGGAAGGCTGGACCACTCCAGAGTTTTTAAACAGCCTGCTAAGGAGCTGAGATTACCCTACAGGCGACAAGGAGCCACCGGAAGTGGACTAAGGGTTGTTACCAACAGAATCCAATCACACATTTTATCCTCCCCCCACCCGCTAAAAAAGGTTCAACAGTGATGTGGAGGAGAGCCTGAAAGAGGCACGGCACTGAGCAAAGGAGTGTTGGCAACAGGGTGCTTCTGTTTTCTAGGTGAGAAACTCGGGCTGAACCAAGAGAGTGGGAATAGAGAAAAGAATGAATTAAGAGAGACTTAGAGCCCTGGCTGGTGTGGCTCAGTGGATTGAGTGCCAGCTTGGAAACAAAAGGACTGCTGGTTCAATCCCCAGTCAGGGCACATGCCTGGGTTGCAGGCCAGGTCCCCAGTAGCGGGCACGTGAGAGGCAACCACACATTGATGTTTCTCTCCCTCTCTTTCTCTCTCCCTTCCCCTCTCTCTAAAAATGAATAAATAAAATCTTTTTTAAAAAAAAGAGAGGGACTTAGAGATAAAACTGACAACACTTAAAAAACAATTAGATATGATGACTGAGAAAAATGGAACCAAAATGAACTAAAATCTCTCTCTTGGTGAACACAGAGCATGGTGCCACTGCTGTCCGAGTGAGGAACTATACCCACCAGAAAATGAATAACTATACTCTTCTCAAAAGTAATATTTTTATCAAGGTTACAGTTAACTGATCTTTGAGATTATTACTGTTTATCTTCAATACAGTCTGAAATCATCTACTAGCCACACAGAAACCAGTCCTAGAAATAGGTTCAGCTCTAAATGCACATTTGGAAATGTGTCTTCTTACTTTATGTGAAAGATCCATAAATAGTAAATGATTTAGATTTATCAAAGACACAAGGTATTCTACGAAAGAAACATTCAAAAAATGGGACTAACTCAAGTTCTCCATAATGTATAGCACTGGCTCGATGAATTTATTTCATAATAGAATGTTTCATGTCCTACTAACTCACTGATTTCCCCATTAACTCATTACATCAAACTTTAAAATATAGTAAATCTTTTGAAATAGCACATGTAATATAATAAATTATTAACAATGCTATTCAAAACAATACAAAAGTACATATATGCAATGTAATCAGGGTTAATGCCCAATACAAGAGCTAAAATGGTAATATTTTCACAAAAAATCTATAACATTTTTATCACGCCACCCTCATCGCCCCCTCCCCCTGATTTCCTGAGGAATACTTGGTAAAACTGTAGGATATTTAAAGTGTGCAACTTGATTTGTTATACAGAGAGGGGCAAACATAGGTTTGCTACTTTGTGAGTACACAAAACACAGTTTATTCTTATATTACTATTTATTAATTATTGTATTATTTTCCATATGAACAGTTGTAAACCTGCCCCATCTCCACCCTGTATATACACACTGTGAAAGGATTCCCCAATTAAGTTAATTGCCTCACCTATCACCTCACATATTTACCTTTGTTGGGGGTGGGGGTTAAGTTCTACTCTCTTAGCAAATTTTCATTATACAATTCAGTGTTATTGCCTATAGTCACATGTTGTACATTAGATTCTCAGACCCTATTCATCTTATAACTGAAAGTTTGTATAGCATGCTGCCTTGTTACCATTCAAAATCAGGTAACTAACCACTTAGACCAAATCTCTTTGTGGACCATGCTGGTTTCTAAAGATGAACCGACTGATCTCGAACTGTGAAAAGCACAGAAACCCCAGTCAACAATGCAAAGTATAACCATAAATGAGCAACCAGGACAACAGCTGGTCAGGAGTACATAAATATTAGGTAAAAGTGGGTAGGCCAATGAACTGGCTTGCGGAGGGCCCCCTGTAAGGCTGGCACTGGGCTAAGAGTTCCAGGCTCCCTCCCACCTCATCCTTACTGCGTAATGAACGAGTCTTTGGATAACTGGGTATAAACTTTATGAAATCAGAGAGGGCCTGGAAACCAGCATAGCTCCAGGTTCTCAAACAGCACCTGGCACACAGTGAGTACTCGGTAAAAATCTGTTAGGTGCATAAATGAACAGGTGGATAAATGATTAGATGGCTGATGGATGACTGAATACGTATTTTTAACAACAATGTTGATCTGGCTCAAGTATACAAAAAGATCCTGACACCTTAGGAAAGAGAACAAAAATGTTATTCTGGCCACTGTGTTTCCTTCTTCAAGCACAGAATATCATAACAGAATGGAAAAGGCATGGGTTCCATCATCACACCTGGACAGGAAGCCAAGTTTCAGACTTGCCTTCAGTGTACCCCTGGACGAGTTACCAATCCATAACTGAAATGCAAAGACTAATTCCTTAATCTTGAAGTTGTAAAAAAGGCTTAAGTGAAATAATGTATTTTGAATACCTAGCGAATACCTGGCACATAATTAGTACTTAATAAATATAAATCTCTCCATGTACTGGGCCAAGGGAAACAAGCCTGGCACTGACACAGACTTCCAGTGAAAGGACAGCAAGACAGCACTTGAGTCATTTTTAACCACCAGTCCAGAAGCCCAGCTCATCATATGCTGGAGGAATTAACAATCACTGCATGAGCCTCCACAGAATTCAAAGAAGGGAGTGGGCTCTGCCAGTGCAACAAAATGCAAAACTAAACAACTAGCACAAGCTCTGTGCTGGACAATTTCACACTTGCCAAAATTCAGCATATTTTTTTTCACTATTGCCAAAGTTACTTTATTGATAATATCAGAATTATATTTTATTGATGATAAAATTATGGATCAGCAAGGATTCTTTTTCTTTTATTTTTATTGTATTTTTCCCATTACCATTTAGTCCTCTTCACCCCCCTCCCCCTGACAATCACCACACTGCTGTCCATGGCCATGCGTCCTTTTTGCTTTTTGCTCAATCCCTCCATCCCCTTATCTGCCCCCACCTTAGCTGTCATCCTGCTCTCTGTCTATGAGTCTGTCTCTATTTTGCCTGTTAGTTCAGTTTGTTCATTCGATTCCACATATGAGTGAAATCATGTGGTGTTTGCCTTTCTCTGACTGGCTTATTTCACTTAGCATAATGTATTCCAGGTCTATCCATACTGCCCAAAGGGTAAAATTTTCTTCTTTTTACAGCAAAGTAGTATTCCATTGCGTAGATGTCCCGTAGCTGTTTTATCTACTCATCTATTGATGGACACTTGGGTTGCTTGCATATCTTGGCGACTGTAAATACTGCTGCAATGAACACAGGTGTGCTTATGTTCTTTTGAATTAGTGTTTTGGGTTCTATTGGATGTATTTCCAAAAGTAGGATTGCTGGGTCAAAAGGCAGATCCACTTTTAATTTTTTGAGGTACCTCCATATTGCTTTCCACAGTGGCTGCACCAGTCTGCATTCCCACCAACAGTGCAAAAGAGTTCCCCTTTCTCCACATCCTTGTCAGCATTTGTTGTTTGTTGATTTATTGATGATAGCCATCCTGACAGGTATGCGGCACATTTCTCTGATTAGTGATGTTGAGCATCTTTTCATGTCTATTGGCCATCTGTATGTCCTCCTTGGAGAAGTGTCTATTTGGGTTCTTTGCCCATTTTTTAACTGGGTTATTTGTTTTTTGGGTGTTGAGTTTTTAAGTACTTTACATATTTTTGATATTAACCCCTTATAAGATATATTGGAGAATATGTTCACCTATTCTGTGGGTTGTATTTTTATTTTGTTGATGTTTTCCATTGCTGTGCAAAAACATTTTAGTTTGCTGTAGTCCCACTTGTTTATTTTTTTTTTCCTTTGTTTCCCTTGCCTGGGAAGAGATATTCAATAAAATATTGCTACAAGCAATGTCCAAGATTTTGCTGCCTATGTTTTCTTGTAAGATTTTTATGGTTTCAGGTCTAACATCTAAGTCTTTAATCCATCCTGAATTTATTCTTGTGTGTGGTGTAAAAAGGCGGTCTAGTTTCATTTTTCTGCACATGTCTGTCCAGTTTTCCTAATACCATTTATTAAGTAAACTATCTTTAGCCCACTGTATGTGCTTGTTTCCTGTGTCAAGTATTAACTGACTATAAAGTTGTGGTTTTATTTCTGGGCTAAGGATTCTTTTTAAGAAAAATTTCCTAAGGCCTTTCCCCAGGCTTCGTCTCGAAGAGACCAAAATAACTGCACATTCGGTTATTATTAGCCCCTTATATATTTTCTCTCTCATAACTCAATAGCATTCTATCATACAATGCAGCCCAAACATGACTAAAACCCCCAAACTTCTTATCCATAATTAAAAAGGTGAAAATAATTTGACAAGTTCTAATATAGTTTCCTCTTATGAGTTAGTAGCAAAATAAATCACACAAATTATTTTACCTATCTTTCTAGTTATTGCTTAACCATCAGGTGAAGTTAACAGCAATACCTTTCCTCTTACTGAGTTAATGAAAAATTAACCTTAATTTTAGAAGGTGCTTTGAGCATACTGCTCAAATGTAAGCTTCAGAAAGATCAATATGAATTCATATCACTGAACTGAAACATGGATCCAAATCACTAAACTCAAATATACAGTTAAATAATTTACTTCTGGATGAAGGTAACTACTCCCTGCTGGTCTTAAGTGAGCATTTTATGAAGGAGGTAAAGAAGCTGAAGAGATGGAGAACAGAGGGAAACGGTCACACCAGAGAAAGCGTCCCAAGATAGAAGTTCTTTCTTATAAATAAAAATCTAGGTATCAATCATCAAATCTAGAGAGTAGATCAATGGAACAAGAGATCAATAATATCCTGAGAACTTAAACCAATTTACAAAATCTCTATCTACAAAACAATGGTCCCTTACAGAGAGGGTTCCAGTTAACAAATCAACATCTGAAAACAAACACTGTGTAATTTGGTGAACAGAGGAACTGAAGCTGTTTCGGATACTAAGGGAGGCATGCCCTATTTTGATTAGAATCATCCAGAAGCTATGAGAAAAAGGATTAGTGCCTAGTAGTACAACTCCCTGAAGAAATCTAGGACAATATGTTGGCTGGGAATGAAGAACCAAACTTGGGTAGCAAGTCTTAAGCTCAACCTGTAGGAGTATCTGATCAGCTTCAACATCTCCATCCGCCCTTGCCAATCTTGATGCCACACACATAGCTTGCAGCTTTCTGAAGATAATAATACTGCCCTAGTAATCTACCAGCTGGGAACAGGACTCACCTACTACAGTATAAAATACCGGTCTGCTTGGAAATATATTTGTCATTGTCTGGTAACAACTGATTTTCTAGTAGACATCAATATTTAGAAATGTCTGTTTAAGCACATCAGATGTTCCAAGGTCTGATCAACCCCGGATAACCAGGCCACTGGTGTTGATGAATTAGGAAGTCTTTTTTAAAGCAAATCCTGCCAGTATGAGTGCAGCCCTGCAACATCTCATAAGTCAGCTTTTGCAAACTCTGAGCTCTGCACCATATTAGAATATAATCTGTTCTTTAGTTGCACATAGTGCACATTCAATTTTATTTGAAACATTTCTTACTACAGATTTCCTCCAACCCCAAATACTCATATTTTTCTATAAACACCTATCACCTCCTTAGGAAAATTACCAAAAAAGCAGCAATTTTCAATATTTTTTTACTCTTTCTCAATCCTGATTAAAGTGTGGTTATTCATGAAAATATGAATACAACAGTTTGATAACTCTGAAGTTTTAAAAGATAAGCCAAAATATTTTCCGCAGAAACTAGGAATACCTCACTGTATTGTCATCTTTAATAAAGAATTCAAGAAAGCTGCACTCCTGCACTTCTCAAGGTTTCAGTCAACTATTTATGGAGAGAGAGGAGTCAGTGAGGAGGTGGCACAGCCCGATGCCCAGGAAAGCACTCCAGCTGCACCCTGCGGGCTATGGGGACCCCTGGTGTATGTACCTGAAGGAGCTTGTCCTTGGGAGATACTAGTTATTGGGAATCACAGTTCCCCCGAAGGTCCCCAAGCCTCTGTGGCTTTCCCTTGCCTAGAAGGTGGCGTTGGAGGGGTCACTGGGCAGGGAGCCAAGTGGGCACACTACCTCCACACCAAAATTTACAAGGACTGAAACCAATCCTCAGGGTCTTCTTGGCACCCACTGGATAGTGAATGGCTTCAGATCATCTAAAAACTGTGAAATCTTAGAATGGAAATGGTACCCGCAGAGCAAGCTCACTGCCCGTCCACTGGCGGAATCCGTTCTGTATACCTTGATAAATGACTACATATTGGACAACAGCTAAAACGTCCTTCCTGGGTCTTCTTTTCCTCAGAATCACTTGCCACAGTTGTTCTAACCAGACATCATTTGAAATCCTTCCAAAGACCTTTCTCAGTGTGGACCCCTCCTTTGACTCCCCTCCAGTCGGTCACAGCCGGTCACAAAGAGCCCCAGTGTCCTCAGCCACGGCAGAGTGCTGTCGGCACATTAGGTTCCTGGCGTGGACGAGGCAGTTCCTGGTTGCGCTGACCTTTACAGAAGCGCAAGACCTGGATCATGTCAAACCTGCGGTCAAATTAAACACCTTGTTCTTACTCGTTCGTACCGTTCTCAGATACACCATTTGCCTCTCCTTCAAATCACTTAACACAGTCATAAGTTAATATTTATTTGTGTGATTATCTGAATAATGTCTGCATCTCTCCAGGTTATGGACTAAGTACACTGAATGCAGGCACAAAAATGATTTTTATTTCCTTTTCATTGCCATTGTACTGTGAAGTCTTATCATAGTACCACTTCGAAGGAAGGGTTCAGTAAATGCTAGATGAAGAATGAGATGTGTACGTAAAAACAATACATGAGGCAAGATACGGTAAGTGTGGTGGGAACACGAAAGTCAACATTCTGCGGGAGTCCAGTAGAGGTTCTTTCATCAACCTTGTGCAGGAGAGGCATCCAAACCAATGCCTAAAGTGTTTCAACACATAAAGTAAAGAAAATATGTGGGCAACAAAACAACCAATGAAAACCATGCTTTTGAAAAACAGTTGTTTACATGGGAAATTGTTCACATTAGATTAATAAATGGGATATAAAATAGTGCCACCCCCCCCACACACATACCCATAGAAAAAAGAAAGAGAAAACAGGAAAGCCCTTTCGGGCTCGAAGATCTGGCCTCCTGGTCCCTCTCCCTTCCAGCCACCACCACCTCCCCAACTCTGAGGAGTCTGCTCCCCTCGGGCTTCCTGCAGAGGAGCCAGCCCTGCCCCACCTTTTACCAAGTCTCCCTGTCTCTGAAATTCATCAGACTCACTACTAATAAAAAGGTACAGTGGTAAAAATTGTATGATACACCATGATTACAGATTCAAGACAGCTCTTCAATGAGAACTTAATATCTTGGCTGAGTTGTGGGGTGCACTGGGGAGAATTTAATGTAAAACAGATGAGTCTGGCAGCTTTAAGGTCCTGAGGCTCCTCAGGTGATTCTGATGTTTAGCCAGAGCTGGGAACTGCTATCCCAGACCCTCAGTCATCTGTCATTCATGCACTCAAGTGTATTTCAAGATTCCACTGCCTTCTGCAGGGAGGACCTCGGGCTCCCTATCCAGATTCTAGGTTATCCTAGGAGGAAAGAAGAGCAGGTGTGACTCTGCAGGCCACCAAAGTGCTTCTGGAGTCTGGGATTTGGCAGAGAAAGAGTGAGCTTCAGTCACTTAAAAAATCCATTTATGTGAATTCGTAGCATTCCTCCAGGCTATGAAAAGAGAAACAAAAGTATGTGTAGGAGCTATCCACTCAAATCCTTAGTGTACATGGTACAATATGATATTTATGGTTTTGTAGAAAATTCCTTGTGATTAATCTCCCAAATGTGCAAGATAAATGAGAATTAACTTCTTTGCTCACAGTTTGGGTCAATGAAAATCTAGGCAGTGGATTTTGCTGTGACAAAGGCCTGCATATACATTTTTTATTGAATAGCATTTGCTTTACTTTTTCCAAATTCATGGTACCGTATCTTAAACTGAGTGACAGTGAGCAAAATATTTTGCAATATCTTCTGACTTTGGAAAAAGCTTAAAATTATATTGGTCCTGCCCGGGTGACTCACGTTGTTTGGAGCATTGTCCCATACACCGAATGCTATGGGTTTGATCCCCAGTCAGGGCACATGCCTAGGCTGCAGGTTCGATCCCCAGTCGGGACAGGTACGAGGGCAATCGACCAAAGTTTCTCTCTCACATCCGTGTATGTCCCTCTCTCTTCTCATCTCTCTCTAAAATCAATAAACATATCCTTGAGTGATGATTTTTTTAAAACTATATTGGAGGTCTATCTTTTTCTCAATAAATGCCATTTTCTGCAAACTAAAGTTGTTTCTCACAAATTCAAATACCTGAACACCTTGTATAACATATGTACTATGCACAGATCTCATTAACACACTGCTCTGCAGAGTTAGGATTTGGGTACAAAAGTGATCAGTATTGGCCTCTTTCCAAAAGGATGTTGAAATGCACTATTTCCATAAAATCATACTGATACTCTAGAAATTAACTTTAATTCCTCTTCAACATTTTAGACATAACAAATTGAATCATACCAAAAGTTTCTGCTTTATAATTTAGTTTAAATGTTAAACACAATAAAACCAACCATTCTAATGACTCGAGAAAGAAGCCACGAAACCCAATAACTTAAGCACTAGGAGGTTATTATGCCAGTTAAGTCACTCTCTCATTGTGTGAGGGACAAGACATCTTTTCGATGTGCTAGAACAGAAAATTATGACACATTCCCACTGGAGAACAATGTCTGTAGAGGTAAAATGGTTATACAGAGCACTAGTTTCAATACACGTACACATATCTTGGGCTAAATACTCTCTACTCACCAAATTTTTGTGTGCCTTTTATAATTCAGAAGACCCTAACACCTAGAGGAAGCCACGCACACACACACGCATACACAGACACACGACTTTCTCGGGTATGTACCCAGCCATGTCTTTGTTATTAAATTAAAAACAAACTTTAAGATGTGGCATTTATTTTTCCTTAATCCTCACCCAAGGATATGTTTTTATTGATTTCAGAGAAAGAAGAAGAGAGAGAGAAACACTGATCAGTTGCCTCCCATACTCGCCCCAACTGGGGATTGAATCCACAACCCAGGTCTGTGTCCTGACCAGGGATCAAATCTGTAACCTTTTGGTGTACAGGACAGTGCTCCAACCAACCAAGCCCTTTAGCCAGGGGTAAGAGGTGGCCTTTAATAATTAGTTTTAAATAGTTCTGTATTAACAATATTAATTCAGTCTGCCTTTTAGTATCCATCCATATTTAAGTATCAACTAGTGTTCACAGGGCACACCTAACACAAACTATGTGCCCAGTGAGAGGACACATAGTAGGAGGAGAAAGTACTGAGCTAGGACTCAAAAGAGTCTTAATCCTGATTAAACCGCACAATTCACTCAACCTAGCTAAGCCTATAAGTTAAAGACAGTAAAACTTCACCTATCTAAACAATGTTGCTAAAAGGTATGTATCAGTAAGATAACATACTTGCAGATGATTTTAAACTAAAATTTTAATAAGCATCATTCAGCTGCTGTTCTGCTTAGAAACTGCCAGGACAGCTTCCAATTAAAAACAAGTAAAATGTTGTTTCTCTGTTTATTTATCTTTGAACTTTCGCCATTTTCTCCTTCCTTTCCTCCCTCCCTCTCCCTTTCTTTCTTCTTTCTGAATTTAACACATATTTACTGTCCTTCTTCCATATATCAGATATAGCTCCAGACCTGCACTGTCCAATACAGTAGGCAAGAGTCACATGCGGCTATGAAGCATTCAGAATGCTAGCAGTCCCAATTGAGCCGTGCTCTAAGTATAAAATATACACTGGATTTTGAAGACTTGGTGTGAACAAAAGAAGGTAAGATGTCTCAATTTTTTAAATATTTATTACATGTTGAGATGATAATATTTTGGATAGGTGAGTTAAACCTCCTATTAAAGTTATCTGTCTCTATCTTTTTACTTCCTTTTAACATGGCAACTAGAAGTTTTAAATATATGGAGGCTCACATTATATTTGTTTGATAATGCTATTCTAGACTTTGGGATATATTAGGGAACGAGACCAAGTCCACACCCTCACGGGCCTTACATGTAAACATCTACGGCCGTAAAATCTTCAGTAGAAAAGGAAAACTGAAAAACAGCACCAACGTCTAAAGCGGACTCTGCGATGCAGGCTGGACTCACAGGAGCCGGACACACCTTCCCGGTGGTCCTCCATGCTTCCAAAGGTAGAACCTGACCCTCAGAACAGGCAAGCAGTCAGACGGTGAGCTACAACCTTGATCATCCTGGGGAAGGCTGCTCCTTCCCTGTTGGGCGCTTCTAACGACGTGACCACTTTTAATCCAAACATTGTACGGGAGGAGGTTTTTAATTTGGGGCACAGATACTTTCAAAGCATCGTTTTTAGTACTTTGGGCTATGCCGCAAAAGCACTTTAAAAGGTTTCCAATTGTTGGGAGATATTTCCTAACAAAGACACCCTCTCTCTGGATTCCAACACCCTCCTTTATTGTGAGAGTTCGTTATCGCTCTTCCTCTCCACGGGTCCGGCGAACCCTGCCTCTTCTCAGTACCTTCAGTTCCCCACATCACAGGCCGAGTGCTTCTGCACAAAGAGCAAGAGGCTGAATTCAGCCCCACGAGCCCATTAGAGCATCTGAAAGACACTGCTGGTCTACAGAAGACAGTCAGGTGAAACTCCAGTCAGGCTGACTCCATGCCAGTTAAATGGGAGGTAACTTGTTTTAAGATTTTAAGGAATTTCTGGAGGGTAAGTTTAATTTAGACCGAATGGGCCTATTTTTTCAAGAGCACTTTTTCTACCAAAAAAGGCATCTTAAGCATTTGAATTTTATATTCTATGTGTTAGGAACTTACCTTAAATTCAAACCACAATAAGGCAAAGGTTTTGCTGGCCCAGACATCTTTCTGGCAGAGTCCAAAAGAAAATCAGGGCTTTCAAGAGATTCCCTGTGCTGTAAAATACTTCACTGGGTGTAGCAGGAAGCCAAGAGGCTCGCGTTTCAAGGCAGGGAGTATTATTTCATATTTGACCCTGTCTCTGTCTTCTGCTCATGCTGCTCTCTCAGCTGGGCATGCCCTGTCCCCTCTGCCAACGTAAACATTACACCTCCCTTAACATCAGGCCCAAAGACCAACCTAACTCAAATCATCCCCAGTAACCCGAAATCCAGAATACTTTCTCTCTGTCATTCTCAGAGAAACCCAATCAATCAACGTGTTATATCGTATATTACTTTACCTCTTCTCTAGGTATTTCAAGCACATATAACTCAGAAAGAAAGCAATAAAAAAAGTCAGTAAGATGTCTAAAAATTCATCACCCTCTCTTTCAATCAGCTGAGATTTATCTGAGCTTCATTCAACCACAAAGATGAGCTTAACACCTGGGATACAACAAGGAAACGTAGTCCAAATCCCTTCTTCCCTGGCAACTGGGAAAAGCCTCACAGGAAAGGCAACATATGAGCAAAGAACTGAAGACTGTAATAGAGATTAACCAGGGAAAGTGGGAAAGGCATTCCAAAGGCAGCAAAGCATGGCACATTGAAAGAAATGAGGGAACGTGTTAAAAACCGTCACATAGAACCATTAAAAAAAAAGTATCTTCCAATTATTAAACTGTTCATGTGGGTGTTCAAGGCTCTACATAAACAGACTCCAGTCCACTTTTGCTACATTTCCCACGGGATAACACAGCAAGTCAGGGCGGGCTCTCTGAACCAGTCTGGGGTCAAATTCTACTAAATTCTACTTGGAAGATGTTTCTTAACCCTTTTAAATTTCTTAACCTACTTGTATGTCAATGTCTTCATCTGTAAAATGGGAATGATCTACCTTGGAGGGTTACTGTGTTACTGTTATGAGGAAATGAATTAAAACAAATAATAATTAGAACACATTAGGCATTCACTAAATG
The DNA here is from genome assembly GCA_004026545.1 of Mormoops blainvillei. Lineage (NCBI taxonomy): Eukaryota > Metazoa > Chordata > Mammalia > Chiroptera > Mormoopidae > Mormoops > Mormoops blainvillei. The sequence continues at coordinate 21,906 of PVJD01007545.1, forward strand.
CTGGCATCATCATTATTTACTTCCCATGCTAGATATTGTAGCAAATCTGAAGTTCTTATTTCCAACACCTACCCATGCCTCAATCTGAAGAGCTCTTCACATGCTCAGTCCCCAACTAGCAAGACACTGCTCAAATACCACCTCCTACAGAAGCTTTACTGAGCCTGCTCTCCTCACTCACTATGGTATTGAGTGTTATTTCTCTCTCCCTCCTGTGAACTCCTGGCCTCTCTTGGGGTACTCATCCATCTCTTATCATTATGCCCATGTCAGATTTCCTTACAAGGCTACAAAACAACCTTTAAGAGCAAGACTACAACTTTAATTAAGTCAAGAACAGACTAGAGCTTTTCACATTGCTGTAGTATCTACCAAGTTATTCTTCCTAATAAAAACCCTTACCCAGAGAGAAGCCCAGTGCAGTTTTCTATAGTTCCTTTGTTACTGAATTCTAAAGAAAAGTCAATAATAAGATGGTGTTAAGTAACTGACAACTGACAAACCTGAGACACACCTTTGGACTGCTGCTGGGTAAACAAATCTTCTTCCTTAGTTCTCTGAACACTGTTCTACTGTAAATTTGTTTAGGCTATTGTTACTTTTCTGTTACATATTTGCAAAAGGTGGAACAAAGTTTCCATAGCAATGTCATTTTCATTGCTTATCCCAATTCGAAAACCTATTCTGTCTGGATTTTCCCATGTGAAGGAAGGCTAGCCTGGAACCACCCAGAATACCTGGCTTACACAACAGTAGTGTCAATACCAAACCACACAGAACTCTGACCTTTGGTGCCCCTGTCCCTAGTGAAAGTATACAACAAGGCCAGCATCATCAGTGACCTAACTTAGTAATGTAATTATTGCTAAGTATAACTTGATTAAAAGCCTAAACTTTAATTAGCAGAGAAAAGTGTTAACTAGAATTGGCTTCCTCTTACAATAAAAACATTTTGACATTCAAACACATGCACGCAATTCAAAAACAGTCTTCATTTACTATGCAGCATTGGTGACTTTTCTAAAAAAAAAAGAAAAGAGCCTTAAAAATTAAGATTAACAAAACAAAAGAACAAAAAAGAGAAAATGAAATAAACAATTCAAATGGTACTGCCCTATTCTTAAAATATACTTATATACACATAAGTGTGTGTGTGTGTGTGTGTGTGCACGTGTGCGAGCGCTAACAAACTCACAGATACGAGAACAGCCTGGTGGTTGCCAGAGAGGGGCAGGGCGATGAGGGCAGGAGTAAAAATATGTGTGCAAGCACTTATTTTCCACAGCATCACACTGAATATCATGGATTCAAAAAAGAAGGAATTGGACAAAGAGGTAAGGTTACCATCTCAGAAATACATTCACAGAGACTAGGGTACGATGAATGAGCAACCTGACCAGTACACACAAAGTATATCAGAAAATCCATGAAAGTATCACACTGTAACTACCCACAAAGTAAGTCTGTTCAATAATAATGCTGTCTTTTAATAAAGATTTTGAGTATTTCTAGGAACAAAAAGATAGTAAGCAAATGCAATGCACTGCAATGGTTCTAAAACCAATATCCCCATGATTTTTCTAGCACTGAAGCTATTTACACCTTTATGCCAAAAAATATGAAAGTTCATAGCTAGATTAGTCTATATTCTATTTTTTAAAATATTTCTAATATATTGATCACTATTATCTCAAGCTTGACAAAATCAATATAAATTTATCATTTTCTCTATAATCTAATTGCTTGCAAATAAACTAAACAAGAGCAGAAGAGTGAGGGAAGGGAAGAGTACAAACATTAAATAAATGACATATCAATTAATGCTTTATACTTTGTCTAAATGCCAATTATGCTATGGTAGAAATAGTTAATTATTAATATTCTTTTTTCCCCAGTTCTCCCCATTGAGAGTAGGAAAACTTCCATTTTTCCTCACATCTAAAAAAAGCTTTAAGAGGCTTACATGAGGAGCATATTAAGTGTTGCTAAGTTGCTGGTACTTATTATACCTTTGGGATTCTAGTGCCATGGATTTTATGCTTGAATATGACCATAACCATAGAAGTATTATCATGATTAAGAGATCAGATGAGGCTGGGTCTAAAAGTACTGCAAAATAGCCATATTATCCCTTCTACTTGAGATTATTTCCTTGTTTCCCACAGCTAACAACCAGCTATGGCTCTCTACCAAGGCCTACCACCCTGACACTGCTCTAGATTTTAGATGTGTTCTACTCTCCCTTCCAAAAAACAGACCTATATCCTATTCCTTAAGATCCTGTCCTCCAGATAAACTAAATTGAGTTGACATAACATAGTCAGATGACATCTCAAGACATAACTTCTCTAGTGATAACACTATAAACTTAAAAGGAGTCTTTGGAAAGCATCCCAAAATTTCAGGTTGAATATGGAGCAATCTATGAGTTCTTGAGCATCCTTTAAATAAACAGCATTTAGGCCACTGTCTATTCAGCCTTCACGTACGACTACATCTGGGCTACACAGGCATCGTGAAATAAGCATCATTTTGCAAAGCACAGAACAAGCGTTACACCATGAAGAACACTGAACTAAAAGTTATTTGCAAGAAGCATTCAATTACCAAAGAGCACAAACACAAACAGTTTAATTCCTGAATGCCCAAGGACACATTAATTACTCAACAAACCACCTTACACAGACATCCTTCTTTATATTTCTTAAAACACTTTCCTGTCTATTATCTTACAAGATACCCTTAACAACCTGTAAACTTTATATTTCCCATTTATAGGTTAAAAAAACTGGCTGTGTATTTAATTGACTTACCCAGATTAAAACAGTAACTCAGGTCAAGGAAATTTCTATTTTACATAATAGGCCTAATGTGCTTATTTTCAAAAAGAAGGCATTTGAAAGAGCATAGCAACAATTAATACATTCTCAAAATACAAATATAACTAATCATTTATAACATTGTATGCAATTATCAGCCCCCTGCAACATCGACAAAAAAAAGGCAGTACTATGAAAACCATAACATGGAGAAAGTTTAAATTATTGTTCGATGTTTACCAAACCTAGCATAAAGTAAATGCCACTATCACTTTCTAATGTAAATGGAATCCACAGCAAGAAATATATTAGTTTTCAAATCATTAAAATACAATGGACAACCCCCGCCCCAACACACACACATATTTTCTTTTTTCCATATATAGCAAAAGATAACACTATATTAGGGTTTTATATCCTAAAGATTGGGTTAACAATAATGTATGTTAATTAAAAGACTTCATGTAAATAAACTAATAAGTCCCCTATAGGATAAAAGTGGATGATTGAATATATGTTTACCTTCATTCCTTTCAAAAATGGCAAATAAAAACAAATGGAAGAAGAAACAATAGCATATGAGAGATGTCTATAAAATTCTGAAAGATGGAAAAACAATGCATAACTGGGAACTGCAAAACCTAACTGCTGGGGTGTAGGTGAGGAGGTCACCGGAAAGGTAATTCAGCTGGGGGAAAAAAAAAAGTCTACTCATGATGCAGAATTCCAGAAAGGCTATAAAGCCGAGCTACTATGTAAAGGGTAAAGCTAAAAAAAATGAATTGGTTTTTGGGCCTGTGTAAAGGGCCAATCAATTTCCCAACCCAATAACTGAGCAACTTAGGAGCGTGAGGCTGGGCTTTATTCTGTAGGCCACTAATGAGATTTGGCCAGGCATGACTGAGAGCAGGACTGAGTCTCTGTACTAAAAATATGGAGCCCCCTTCATATTTATAAACTAGATGACTTTTTTCCAGAGAAAGTGACCAACCTGAGAAAAAAGGTCAACAGAACTGGCATTGAGAGACTCCCAGTGAAATGGGTGGGCCCAAGCTAATGGCTCAGAGCAGAACACCACAAACACCAGCCCCACCATGCGAAAAGAACATCCAATCACCTTTTAAGTCAAAGCGTATTCTCAGAGAAAAAAGAACATTATAATTATAAAAGGGACAATTTATCATGAAGACTTAATGATTATGAATGTACATACACCTTCAAGATACATGAAGCAAAACAGAATTAAGGAAAGAAAAGGACAATGACACAATTATAGTAGGAGATCTGTATGTTCCATCTTAGTAGAAACTAATAGAATTAGACAAAAAAGAAATCAGGAAAGGCAAAGGAGATCTGAACAGCACTATCAACCACCTTGACCTTCCTGACATCCATAGGATATCTAGCTGAAGAATATACACTCCTTTCAAATGTACGTGGGACATTACTAAGATAGACCATGTGGTGTGATATAAAGTCTCGATAAATGTAAAAGGATCAGAGTCACACAAACTATATTCTCTGACCACATGTAATTAAATTAGATATCAGTAACAATGACATATCTAGGAAATAGTCCAAATATATGGAAATGGAACAACACACCTATGAAGAGTTCATGGATCAAAGATAAAATTGTTAAAAACAATAGGAAGTATTTTGAACCAAATGGTAACAAAAATAAAACATCAAAATTTGTGGACTACAGCGAAAACAGTTCTTAACAGGAAGTTAAAACTTTAAATGCCTAACCTAAGAAAATAATGTGAACAAAAAAGGGGCTACACTGCAAGCCTTACAAGTTCAGAGGGCAACGGGGCAGGACTGAGAAGCTCAGTGATTGAACGAAACCACACAGGATGGTTTCATCATAATTTCCTAACCGGGCAGGTCATGGTGGGCAATCATATCACAGACCTATAGCTTCCTTAGAAAGGTCAATCTTTGCAAAACTAACATCACAATTAAAGGTGAAAGACTGAATTGTTTCCCCCTGAGATGAAAAATAAGTCAAGAATGCTCACATTTACCACTTTCTAGTCAATGCTACACTGAAGGCTCCAGCCATTGCAGTAAGGTAAAAGAAATGAGGTATAAAGAGCAGAAAGAAAGAATTAAAACTTATTTGTAGGTCATATGATCATTTATGTAGAAAATTCCATGGAATCCTAAAAGCTACTAGAACTAATAAATGAATTTATCAAGACTGCAAAATACAATGTTGATATAAAAAATTAAGTGTGTTCTTATATACTAGCAGCCAACAATTAAAAAAAAAACAAAACTTGAATTTTAAACCCTGTGCATGGATATGTGGATATTGGTATATATTGAGATACACACACACACACACACACACACACACACACATACACACACACACAGACAGACACGTCTCCCACCAAAGTGAAGGGATAAATAAAGGAAAATGATAACACAGAATCCAGAAAACAGAAGGTCCACAAAGGAGAGTAACCCCAAGGGAATCCCCAAAATGTTGGTAAAGAGACATCTCAAAATGGCAGCTCAGTGGAGGCCAGACTAGAAAAGTAAAGTCAGGAAGCTATATCCTCCTCATCATTGGTAGGAAGAAGTCAAAAGATAAATGCTTAGAATTGAAAACTCAAGCTGTAGAAGTAAAAATAAATTATTTAGATATATGGAAGTAAATACCAGGAGAAACAGCTTTAAAAAATAATTTTTTTTAAAACATCCTAAAAACAGTTGCCTCTGAAGAGAGGTAAGAAGAATGGAACACGGGATTTTTTTTTCTTTTCAAGATGTATTAGTATGTTACTATTTAAACCAGCATATTATTACTTTGTTAAAAATACAAATTAAATTTAAAATAATAAATAAATACTTCCAAAAATCTATAGTATTCAACTTGGGGGCCTCTGTCAAGGAAATATTTCCAACTGAATTTGGTTGCTCTAAAAACAAGATTACGGACAAAATCAGTTTGAATAAAATACATGAGAAACCTATAGTAACAGTTACAAAAAATTAAAACTCCTACTTGTAAATTAAAGAACAAGTGGTTAAAAAAATGCACTTAGTAAAAGTCAAGACTATGGAAACACTGAGTCCCATATCAAATATATCCAATTTTCTGATAAATATTGCGAGATGATAATTAAGGAAGTAGATTTTTTTTAATATTCATATCAGGCTCAAGAAATAAATAATAAGGCCAAAAGGTCTTTCTACCCCCTGTAATGGGTACTTCACTTCGTTTCTTCAGCCGCCCACAGTCACATGGAGTGCTGTCCAATACAGCCTGAGAGCAGCCCCTACTCCCGTAGACACGTCACCAGTCGTTTCAAACACGGTGACTCTAAACCCACTCCATCCAGTTTCTACAGAGTTACTGCTGAGGGTATCTTTTGCAAAACAGCTTTCAAATCACAAAAGCACCAGAAAAGAGGAAGGAAAGAGGAGAAAATATTATTCTTTTTAAAATTTTTAATCTGTATAATACATATTCAAAACACTGGTAATATTTTAACCTATTCCTTTACATGTTAAGCGGGAGACTTTCTGAAAGCCCTGAAAAACAATTCAGAGATCCACCCAATCAAAAAACATTCTAATTAAATGCACAATATTAATTATAACTGTCTAAGGAAACACTCAAGAGAACTCCACAGATGGTTTCTAAAGTAGACTCCATCCTGTGGGGCAATTTCTCACTGAAGATGTATTTGGCCCGTGTACTCATTCCAGTATTTGTAAAGTGTAATCTGTGATTACGCAATTGAATATTACAGACACCCCGGGCCATTCTGTGTTTAAAGAGAAGTGTTTATGGCCATACCCTGCCAAACAACCATAATACCACTTAACCTCATGCAACTGCTGCTTGAATGAACTTGTTAGGATTACACTGAAATGCAGATGCAAAACAAATACTAGGCCAAGGAATGCAATGTCTGCATATTAAAAGAGGGGAGGAAAATCTTTACATAATGCCCCTCAGTCACTAGGACAGAATGTACATGAGTATTTAAATTCTAAAAGCTGGAAATATAAGTACAGAACATGAATTAAAATAAGAAATACTAAATTTTGGGAAAAGGAGTGAATTCCTCTGAAGGGTGGAGCGTGTCATCTCAGAAAGGAGCCCCAAGTAGGTGGCAATAAAGTACAATGCTGTTTCTGGATCTATCCAAGCAAATTAGCAAGTCTAAAAATAGGAGAAAAAGAAGAGTCTGAGACCATTTCTTAAATGTATTGTTTAGAATAGATTGCACTAAGTTATTGATTTGAATCCACTGCATATCAATATTAATTAAAAGTCAGTACACCACAGGAAGCAATTCTTCCTGTGATTTAAACCCACTTTGTGGTGCCAGAGACTAATTTTTAGTGAACAAGTCAACACAGGAAGGTGAGCCAATGCACTCATTCTCTTGTCAGTCAGTTAACAAATATGCATTGGCAAAAATATTTCTTTTAAAGAACACTCATGAATTGAAAACCGGAAATGAGACAGTATGATACTATCTGAACTGTGGTCTATCAAACATTTTCTCACTTCTTAACAAAATGTAGAGTTCAGTCTGTAAGGCTGAGAGCCTACCCAAAGGTCTATTTGAACCATTCAGACACCATATTTCAAATCTTTAAAAAGGAGTTTCATTCACTAAGGAGACCGAGTAAGGATTACAAAGCACTATCACATTGACTCCAGACCATGACATTAAACCTCCATTTTATTTTATCATTCAAGTGAAATGTGACACAGGACTATACAAAGAATATGTATGAAACCATCTTGTATTAGGGAAAATCCCACTTATAATAATCATTATTGAGAAATAGAAATAACCACCCCTGGCTCCTTAAAACACTCAATTATGCCTACAATGAAATTATGAAAACATACATTTCAGTGTGTTTAAAAAAAAATTGACATTGCCTTCTGGTACTTCCATCAATAGGGACAGATCATTTTAATCCTTCATTTCTCATGAATAAACAAGCCCTTCTGGAATTGTTCTCCTTAATACTCCAGGTAATGGGGAATATTACTAGAACTCTATTTTGCAATTCATCCAGATGTTCATCAGCCCTGCCAAATGTTCTCGCAAGTATTTCTTATTCACACTAATATTACTCAGGACTGATGGTAGATTAAGCACAAAGTGAACTATTTAGTCCACTTTATTTATCAGTGAGGAAACAGCATTATTTTATCAAGGTTATCCTGTTAGTCAATAGAATTCAAAATCAACTCCCCATTTAGTGGTCATTTTCACTCTAAAACACCACTTTATTTTTAAACTCAATAAGAACTTGTTTGTATTATATTATATCAGTACATTGCTTTTATTATAAATACTTTCTATAAAATGAAACTCCAGAGTACAGACTATTTCTGCATATGATAAATTACTACTGGTATTACAAAGCAAAATATACACATATAATTTATTTAGAAAGTAACCATGATGTCACAGATGCAAAGTACCATCTCAGATTCCACAAAATCCTCACATTATAGTTGGACGCAGACTCTTTGAATCCTAAACCTAACCTTCACAAGTGACTTGACTTCTCTTCTTCATTTCTAAATGCTTAACCTGAAGAATCGCACCAATTGCACCGGGTTACTACAAGGAAGGAATGAGACCATGTATGTAAGAAGTTCTCAGAACAGTGCCCAGCATGAGAAAGTACTGGCCATTATGGCTGTGCTGCTGTGATTACTGAAGGGGAAAGTACGCAGCAATCACACCTGAAGGAGTTAAACTTGAGAAATATACACACTAGCCTTTAAAAGTCTATCCAAAGAGTAAGATGAGAAGACAACAGAAATAAAACAAGCAAAATTTACAGAAACCATATAAACTTGTTCTCCAAAGTGTAGTATATTTTACCACAATTCTTTTAAAAAGTCTAAATTCTGTTCTGACTTCAGCAAACAATGTCTAAGATTTCACACACAAGACAGTTACACTTCATCTCTCAATATCCTGAAAACAGAATAAATCTTTTAATAAGAATTAACTAATATTTTAATTAAAAAAGAGCTCAGAGTGTTCATTGCATTTTTTGCAAAAGTAAAAAATTGGAAACAGGCTAATATCTATCAATGTGAAAAATATATGAAAAAATTAAGCACCTACAAACAAAATGAGAGGGACTTAGGATTTATATATACTAATATGGCATGATCTAAGACATGTTATCAAGTTAAAAAAAATAAACAAAACATAAAGTACGACTACGTTTAGAGAACCAAAAAATAAATTATGTTACCTGCATACATATGTAGGCATTTAAATTTATACACAGAAAAACTGAAAGTATGCAACCAATGACCTCTTGGTTTCACTCTGAATTATTCTCTTATTTGACTGTTTGAGGTTGTATTTATGTATTTCAGTCATACCTTGGTACTCGGCTTCAGACCTCGTCAAAACTGGTACTCGCATTTTGACGAAAAAAATATGTTTCAGCACTCAGCACTTGCTCGGGACTCATCGCACTTGCTCGAACTTGTAGGAGTAACACTACCACCTCACAAGAGAAAATGCTTCATTTCTCATCGCTTGCTCACTACTCATCAGTTTCCCAAAACAAATTAACAGTGAGTACCAAGGTACTACTGCGTTTGTATAATTTATGAATCCCAAGGAAAGTTAGCCAATAAATACCCTTGGCTAAAATCAAGTAAAAATAAGCTTTAGAAAGCACTATATGGTTCATAAAAGGATTTTGTAATCTTTTAAATAAATCCTTGAACGCATTACCTAATTTGATCCCTACAATAAGCTTCTACAAATGAAGGTAATGTCCTTACTTTAAAAGTGAGAACTCCTGGCTGGTGTGGTTCAGTGGATTGAGCGCCAGCCTGTGAACCAAAGGGTCGCCAGTTCGATTCCCAGTCAGGGCACATGCCTGGGTTGCAGGCCAGGTCCCCAGTAGGGGGTACACAAGAGGTAACCACATATTGAAAAAAAGAAAAAGTGACAACAGACTCAAGTATTTACTAATTCACAATTAAGAAATGCAGAGCCCAGAAAAAAAAAAAAGTGACAACAGACTCAAGTATTTACTAATTCACAATTAAGAAATGCAGAGCCCAGATGTAGGTGTCCTGACTCTAAGATCAGTGTTTTGGTCCTCAGGCTGCAGTACCCCATAAGCTGGAAACGCCGACATCTACACCACGGCTCCCTAAATCTCTGTAGTGCTTCTCTCTCTTCACATGAACGTTCACAGTGCGAACTTAATTGGTGAGGTATTAACACATTTATTAGAAGTTCCCAGGTCATTCTAAGGTGCAGTTTGGTTAAGACTACAACTTTAGGACTTAATATCCTTATCTGATAAAAAATAAGATAGAAAAATCACTTATGCTAGGTATAATACTTCGCAGAGTTGAAATGAGGGATGGATTGTACATGGCAAAGCCTCTTATAATCAATAAATGCCTTACAGACGTAAAGGAATTATTATTTATTCATTCAAACATGTACCGAATCTTCCGTAGCTAGGCATGTGCTTGGGATGGAGGGGAAAGGCAACGCCCCGAAGAAACTGGGAAGCTACCACACCCTCAAATAACCACCGAGCAGCAGGGAAACCACAGCAGCAGCACCAGGACGTGGCGGCCAGCCCAGTCTCAGGGCCTCGATGGCGAGAAGAGGGCTTAGAAAGCCCTGCACAGCGGAGATCTCTGGGCTAGATCTCGGCATTCACGGCACACAGAGGCATGCGTTCGGGACAGCTAGAGGTTCTCAGAGAGAAGTGTCAGGATCCTGGAGGTACTTGAGCCCTTCTCAGGAGGTCAGTGAGGTTAAAAATATTTTAATAATAATACTAAGACCCATCGCCACCAAAAACTAGAAACAACCCAAATTCCCTGCGGCTAGTAAATAGACAAACTGCAGTATATTCCTACACTGGAATAAGACTGAGCAACAAAAAGGAACAAATTAGTGACACACACAACAGCATGGATGAATATCAAATGCATTATGTTAAATGAAAGAAGCCAGACTCAAAGGGCTATAGACTGTATTGTCCCATTTTTCTATGTTCGAGCAAAAGCAAAATGAGCGGGCTAGAAAACAGGTCAGAGGGGGCCGAGGCGGAGGGCAGGAGAACACAGAGTGATGGAAATACTCTGTAACTTCATTGTGGTCATGCAGCCATACGTTTGTCAAAATCCTGAGAAGACCTGTACACTAGAAATGGTGGGTTTCACTTTACATATGTCATATCTCAATAACATTAACTTTTAAAAATAATACCATGCTACTTGCCTTTTTCACTCTCATTTTTTCTTAAGTACATCATGTTCTTCAGAAGCTGTATGACCGTGATGATGTCACCACTCTGCACTACGGAAATGTGAGCTTGTATATTCTCATGTTTTAAATTTTTCTCCGTTTTAATTTCTAATACAGTAAATAGTGAAGAATATAATCAACCTAAACAAAAGCTCTCTTGGGGCTTCCATAATTTAACAATATAAAGGGTTTCTGAGACCAAAAAGTTTGAGAATCACTGCTACAGATAATGGGGAAGCCCTGTAGTAGCCTAAGCAGAAAATAACAAGACCCAATTTTACAAAGAGTGGGGTAGGGAAATTAGTTAAGAAGTTGCTACAAAGCTCTGATTAAGGCTGATCCCAGCATGCACTGGAAAGAAATTATGTCCACACAGCATCTGTAGCATGTTATAAATCTGAAGCCTGTTTCTCTCTACTGAACTGACTCTTTGTTGATGTGCTGATGTTTTGCAGACTAAATCCTGTTAACTGGTAATACAGTTAGGGAAGTAAATCTGCTACAAAAGGCACCCAATAGTGCATTACTAACAAGTGATTTTTGAAATTTTTAATTGATTTTTAGAGAGAGAAAGGAAGCAAGGAGAGAGAAACATCAATTTGTTATTCCACTTATTTACGCATTCATTGGTTGTTTCTTGTATGTGCCCTGACTGGGGACTGAACCCCCAACCTCAGCATATCCGGGCGATGCTTTAACCAACTGAGCTAATTGCCACTGCCCCTCTTCAAATGATGCCAATAATTTAAAACTGAGTTTCACATATCTTAAAACTGGAAAATCACTGTCCTAAAGAGGTATAAAAACGAATTTAGACATGACTCAATACCTCAAAATCAATTAGGAAAATTAGGTAATTGCTTTAAAAGCCAGTATATTACTTCTCTTAAATGTGCTTTCATTTGTATCGAGAAGCACTATGACAATCCCAGCTCAGCACAATTTTTTCTGTGCTATCAGTGTCAGGTGTTGGGGGTTTGTTTTGGGGGATTTTGTTTTATTTTTGTTTTCTTTTGGAGTTTGGCTGTGAGAGAGGGAGTATTTGTTTTTGGTCTGCACAGGTCCCTTTCCTCATGAGGAAATTTCATTTTTAAGTGCTAACCCTGTAAATTGGAAATTATTTCAAGTACAGGTATTTTCTCTAATCTTCTCATGCCCAGAACTATTACAAGTACTTTGGGATGTCACAAAGGTAGAGAAATTAACCTTAAAACCATCCATGTTAAAGACATACATGGATGGATGGACAGATGGATGGATGCACAGATAGGCAGGCAGGCAAAGATAGATCAATTCACCAATCTGGGAGGGAAATGGTAGATATTAAAACAAAGGATAATTTCCTTCCCCTAAGAAAAAATCTTCAATACAGTTTCACAAGCCACTTTAAATGGACATGAGCACACGCACGCGTGTGTATGTGTGTGTGTGTGTATTAACTACCACCATAAATTGCTTCTCTAAATGTTTTAAGTAACCAACCACATTAACACCTCTTAGGTAATCCCCAATGGATGAAAACCTATCTGGAGAATTCAATTTGCCATCTTTTAAAAAAATTCACCTGTACTTTTACTCATGTGAAAGGAGGTAAGGATAACTCTAGACTTCTGCCAAAGTAGCTGTGTATTATTTAAGTAAAGTAAAATTAGATCCTTACCTGAAACTACAGTCCTTTTGATCTACTTCTCATATAAAAATCTTGGAAATTAGATTACAGTCAGTACAATAGGAGATTCAAATTTAAACTGAACCTATGGATGAAAAAGAGGGAAATAATTAATTTGAAATACATGCACAATGAAGATAAAAACATCAATCTGATCAAAGATGAAATTTCCATATATTTGTTAAAGCCAAATGATTTCTGCAAGAAACCTGTTTTCTGTGAGTCAAATCCAAAATGGAAAACGTGGGTGGTTCTTCCTGTCTTACTATTAAAGAGTCAGCCAATTGGCTGATGAAGTTTTCACACAACTGAAGCTCAAACTCTAGCCTTCCATCTGCTCTAATATTGTCATACCTTAACAGAATAAAAGAGGAATAAAGGCTTTCTTCAGCCTCGCAATGTCTTTTTTTAATTTTATTTATTTGTTTTTAGAGAGAGGGGAAGGAAGGGAGAAAGAGAGGGAGAAAAACATCGATTCACAAGAGAAACATCAATCAGTTGCCTTTCAACCTCCCAACTGAGGACCTGGCCCGCAACGCAGGCATGTGCCCTGACTGGGAATCAAACCGGTGCCCTGACTGGGAATCGAACCGGTGACCTTTTGGTTCGTAGGACGATGCCCAGCCCACTGAGCCACACAAGTCAGGGTTCACAATGAGTCTTTAATGGTTTATTCTATCTTGACCATATTTGAGCAAAATGCCAAGTTCTTCAAAACTTCAAATCCAGAATATGCGAAAAATAATGAGAGCAAAATCACAAAATAATTCTCTGACTTTGGAGCTATGATTTCTAAAAAATGACAAGCAAATCTCTTTTGGGTACTAAGCTACAATAACAACATAATTGTGGAGCAGGGGCTTCCAGCCCGGTCCTCTTAACCATAGTTGTACTTCTTCCCCACCCACAAGGCACTCTCACCATTTGTCAAGACGTGCCTGTCAACACATACCATATATGAGCTTCTAAACATGACTCTGAGATTGGGATAAGAATCCAACAATTCAGCAGGGTATTTCTGCATCCCCACCTAGAGCTAGTAAACCAGCTGGTGAGGTACAGACTTAACTGAACATACACACAACAGTACGCTTTCCAGGAGAAAAAGACCACGGGTATATGATACTAGCACAGTAAAATAACTGTGTACAGTAATTCCTCACTTAACGTCATCAGTAGGTTCTGCAACTTTAAGCAAAATGGCATATAATGAAACCAATTTTGCCATAGGCTAATTGTTACAAATAAAAGTTAAGTTACAATGGAACATTATTAGCTGGCTGTATACACATCTGCCAAGGCCACCTTACATCTACATATACGATCAACAAAAAATCTGCAAACACAAGGCAATAAAAAATCAGATGGCTACTTCCAACATGAGTACTAGGACTCCAAGCGGCAAACTGCTCAGGGGTAGCAACTGTCCATGACCCAAAGATTCCAGGCCCAATATGAAAATTCCTCATGTCTTTGGAGGTTGTCTCAAAAGTGCTAAGAGGCTTAGCAGAGAAGGGTCTTTCATTTGCCTCCAGTGACTACTCAGCAAGTTTTTGCATGATTCCTCTGGTAGTCATGCAGCAGAGCCCACTGACCAGACTAAAGCAAGGGGCACTAGAGACCAAAATATTCATCTCAAGAGAACTGCTTTATGTGGAGACAATGATACTTGAAATACAACCGTTTGTATGTTTAAATTGTAGAAAATATGCATATGGATGCACTAAGCAGATCATGAGCAAATACAGATCTAAGCTTTCAGAGCTGGTAGAGACCTCAGGATCTCACTTACTATTGCAAAACCTTCATTTTCCAAGCAATATTAAGTTAAAATCTCCTGACTACCAGCTTAGTGTTCTTTCTATGACATCCTGTTCTCTAATCAATTGTGGAAAGAATATTTTGGAGCATATGAAAATAAAGTCACTATTCAGTTGCACGATAAATCTATTTAACCAAGTATTACAAAGGAACAATTTAAATAAAAGATTAGAAATAAAAATCTTTGAAAGTGTCCTCTGCTGGGGAAGGGGTAGGTGGGGATTGGCTATCTTTCTTGAAACAAGTATGGTCTAATTTCATGGTCAGAAAAAAGTATGTACAAATTACATACACAAATCCTCTCTTTTTCTCTTCTTTTTTCTTAAAGGTCACGTCCAAATTACTACCTCTATGGAAAGATACCAAGACATGATATCTTAGTTCACTTACACAGAATGTGGAAATGACAAAGACAGTAATCCTTTCTTCTCAAATTGAGATTTAAAATATTTTCAACATAAGATATTTTCACTATACTATAATTAATTCCATCTAATATATTTAACTCAAAAGAAATCAAATAGATTTATTTCCCTGCTACAATCTTCTTTAAAACTGACTTCTTTTTTTAACATTTCTAGGACAACAACCTAAAGTGATCTTTCTTTTTTGTTTTTGCTTTTTTGTTTGTTTCTTTGTTGTACTAGATTTTCTACAAAGGGATATAATCAAATAGGATATGACACTTAACAAGTGGGGTAATGTATAATTTCCTAATGTCCAGATAGCAATTTGCCACCTTTGAACACAATTTTCCTGCCATTGTCTGTGTGCACCCACAGTTTGGGAGCGACCTGTGCTTTCAGAGGAGTTGACAGAGCTCTGGGGACATACATCAGGTTTTTTCTGGCCAGGAAGCAGAAAAAATGTGTAGTTAGGTAAGTAGCATTCATTCATTGACTGTACCAGTGCGCAAATGTCAGCGCAGACCAGAATCACCTGGACTCCCACTCCAGCCTTTCAGGTCCCATAGGAGTGGGGTTCAAGAATCTATACTCCCGACACGCATCTGGGTGATCCTGATCTCTCGTTCAGTTCATTTCCTCAAATTCCAAATGGTAATTCAGCAAATAAGCACATTTTTTGCAAACAAACAAAACAACAATAAAAAAAATCACATGCTTATAAACATACAGAGAAGGTCATATATAACTTCTATGGAATGAAATACCTGCATGAGTTTTTGAAGTTTTTAAGACAAAACATAAATCTCTACACAAATTCTAACTGTTCCCTGGATTATCTTGAAAGATGGGTTTATACACATCTTTCCTATTAAGAATACTTCAGTAAAAATTTGTGACAAAAATTAGTACCAATTGTGCCATGAATTAGTCATGTGATGTTAGGCAAGTCTTTAAGGCTTTGGACTTAACATCTTCCTAAGACATTAAGTATCATCTTTATTTCCCTTGAATTCTAAAAGTCAAATATATCTTTAAATAATAAAATTAGCCTTTATAAACTACATTATACCCTAGAACTTACTAGGGGACTATCACCATTTCACTAAATGACAATGTTAGAACATTATAGACTTGAATTGCATGAAATGTACCTCCTTGTCTCATGTCTCAGCTTTTCCAAAAAGGTTCAGAATGTACTTTCACATCTGGATGACTCTGTCAATGCATTTTTCCACTCTGCTGATACCCTGACTCCTTCCTCTTCCCTCCCTGATACTCTTAAACCTGTTTGTTTTTGCCACAATGTTGAAACTATAGATAAATAAATAAATAAATGGAATAAAAGAAAATGAAAACCGAAACTGTTTGTTTAAAAACCAGCTAATGTCCAAGTTTATATTTCAAAAACTCTGTGTGTGTTTTTATCATTTAGTAATCTAGGCTTTCATAGCTAAAGAATGTGTTCCACTGATAATATCTGGAAGTTTTAGGATTTTTTAAAATCTGAATCCAAGATCCCTGTTTAGTGCCAAAAAAGCAAGGGGGTTCCAGAACACTGTATATAACACAACTTACACACTTATGTTCTTCACAGTCCGAGTGATGATTCTGCCATCCCCAATGAGTTCATGAATAAATAATCCCTAGGGTTGAGAGTCTGTCTCGTTACTAGTAGGAACCCTAAAGAGTAGCTGCTTTTGCCAAGTTCACTCTCACTTAACATTATTTACTGCACATCTGCCACAGGGCAGGCACTCTTTATTGCTCACGCTAAAGATACACAAACTGGAAAAGTCTGCCTTTATGGAGCTTATAGCCTGGAAGGGACACACCATAAACAATAAACATAATACGTAAATTATATGGGACATACATACATAATGTGAGAGGGGATATGTGCTATTAAAAAGGCCAGGATGGCAGAATAAAGGGGCGCGGGAATGAACGGAGGAAAGGTGGGCTGCAGTCTTAAGCAGAGCAGGTCAGGGTGCGACACACTGTAAAGGCAGCTCTGAGCAAAGACTAGGAGGAGGTGGCAAATGAGCCAGACTGAAGTTTCCTGGTAATTTTGACCTTGTATTGACTATGTATGTAATGACAAATGCCTTATGCAAAGAGTTGTGTAAGAGCAAATTTATGAACAGCCCAGAAGAGTAAACAGAAGAGAGCTGTGTATATTCCCCCTTCATTTTGGTAGCTTGGTTTACCAAGTAAAACTTACATCTTCAATTAGATATGCTCATTGTGCATTTTTCCCAAGTGTGGTTTTGAACAAAATTCCTACTTCTATGATTCATTTTCCTTAAAGCTCAAGAACAAATTTCCAAGTGTTCACTTGACACATAAAAGTTTTATTATTTCAAATACATGCCGTAATGAGTGTCTGTTATTCAAGGGGCTCAAAACTTTTGATCCATTCTCACCCGTTTAAGAGTTCCCTACTGTGTAAAGCCCCACCTTCTCCGTATAGAATTTAAAAAATAAACAAATAAACAAATCAGGGATGGGAGGGTTATGTTTCACCCTTTAGTACAGGGAGACTTATGAATTACGTTCTGCCAACCAGACACATCACAGGGACTCCTTAAGAACGGCACTACCTGGGGAAAGAAGCAAGGTGGCAGAGTCCGTGGCATCCACTTTGCTGGCAGACAAAAGCTGAGTGATCCCAGCTCTGGCTTCCTGATTTGCAGCATTCTGACCGAGGCAGGGGCAGCAGCTCCCAGGAGCGCCAGTTCCACAGTGCAGGACTGGCAACCATTCCCAGAAACTCAGCCTACAGTCACTTTCTTCAGCCCTCCTGATGATCTGCTAAGCTATCTACCACCCTTAATAAATCCCTTTGTGCTTACACTATCTAAAATACAAAAGATCTCAGTATCTGTAACTAAAAACCCTGACCGATTCACATAGCACATATTCCTTTCATTATTTCACATACAAGAGCTGAGACTGAAAGAAACAAGTGATACACAGAGCATTCCACTATAAGTCAAGAGTTCTTTGTTTCGAGCCAGGGCTCAAATCCGCAATCAACCGTCCAACCTTTCCTTATAGGTACTTTCTCATAAATTTCATCACCTCTGCCATGCAAGGAGAAGAAAATGATTTTTGCCTAACTAATTTTCTATCAATAAAGAGCCTGATGACAGTAACTTGGCAAGATATTTGAGAACAGAATACAATAAACATTACTTTTTTACCAGCCTGAGTTTATGGAGAATACTGCAGTGTTAGGTATCACAGAACATTCCCAAACTACAGACAAGGCGATCTAATGCTGTTTGAATGCCAAAATGATCAGCACTCGGTGCCAAGACTCCACTTGATTCACAAAGCAGCAATGAACTTTTCACTTATTTTCTCCCATCCCTCAGGGCAAGACAGTCAAGTTAAAACCAGAGACACATCAGGTAACTAAAATATGACAAAATTACCTCACACCAAAAGCAGGCCGGAAATGCTGAGAAGTGATTATGCATGTTAAAAGTTCTCTTCTTCGTAGAAATCATTGAGTCCCATAAAACCAGTTGGCCAAGATGGGAAAGTTGGTAATGATACTGTTCTTTAACACAGTCAGAGAGTTTTACAAAGGATATTGGATATCTCTGAATAATCAAGTTTCTCTGTACTATCAAACTGCACAAAATATTTCTCAGGTAATACTCAAAGGCAACACTTTTACACGAAAGATCATTTACACAGTTCTGAAGCCAATCAATGACATCGATACTCACTGAGAAGACATCCCAATGCTCTGCCAAAGAGAAGATGGGTATTCAATTCAAAGGAAAGCACGAGTATGACTCAACGGAGATTTCAAGGCAAGTCTGTTTGTTAGTGCCAACCAAGTTCTGGGTCATGGGCACTCACCTCCACCTTTGTTACTACAGTACCACTTTTCCCCTTCTGCTGCCCTGAATGGCTTTTACCAAACACTTTTTAGTGCACTTAGCTTTTCTTTAATGTTTTTTTTTATTATTCTTAGAAAGTGGGTGGAGAGAGAGAGAGCGAGAGATCGATTTGTTGTTCCACTTATTTATGCACTATTAGTTGACTCTTGTATGTGCCCTGACCAGGGATCGAACCTGCAACCTTGGCGTACTTGGACAACACTAACCAACTGAGCTACCTGCCAGGGTATGTAGTGCACTTAGCTTTAACATTGGTGTTGGGGTGGGGTGGTAGGGGAGAGGAATATCCAAGAGTTAAAACATAACTATATTTGCCCCTGAGGACAAGGCAAATCAATTTGCTACAGAAAACTTAGAGCTTGGCTATTACGAAACAAAATTTTAGAAACAATAATTTAATAGAGCCAGTTAGCAAAGAAGTTACTAAGATGAGCATCAGCTTTACTATGACTTCACGTGTAGCATATGTGTTCTAGGGAGGCATCTGGTTCTCTCTTTTTTTAAGAAATGAAGTATTGCTGGGTTAGAAATGACACATGGCCTACTCTGAAGTATTTTATGGTTTCTCATGTTTAGATTCTAACCTCAATTAATCTTAGTGAAAGTTTCAGGATGGATATGATGCTCATTTATTAACAGTAACAAAAAAAAGATACATAATGCTACAGGTCTATGATTCCAAAAGCTGTTCTACAAAACAATACCAGCATTTGTACGTCCTTGGAGAAATGAGAAAAAAAGAACTTGTTCCTGAGTATTTTATAAAGCTAAATTTATCCAATTTAAAGAGTTGCCTTTTATTCTGAGATTATGCCCTTCCCATTTTTTTTATTTTTTATGGTAGCCAAATGGCCTTTAATAAAATGCTGACATTTTTTAATTACAGGCATAAAATGCAAAGGTTTGGATACAGTGAACTCCATATCTTCTTTGCCTTCATATCTCCCTCATCCCAACTTCCCTCCTTCCAGTTGCTCAGGCAACAGGAAAAATAAATAAAATAGAACCTAATGCCATTCTTGACTTCTCTCTTTTGCACCCTGTAGTGGGCAGTTAGACAGACATGAGCAGAGCAAGGACGATGGGCCAGGTGCAGAACGTCACCAGGGCAGAGAGGCCCGGGAGCCTAGCAATGGGAAAAACTGGGAAAACAAGGACCTCATCCCCAGGGTAACCTTTTCTCCCCCAGCATATCGCTGGTCATGGGGTTCAGACCTTCCCCTGGCCTTTTCTCCCCTGGCATGTCACTAGTCATGCAGTAGTCACCCTTAGAAGAGGAACAAGGAGCCGAGGGGAAGAGTGGCCTCACGCAACTCCCAAACGGGCCCTCGCGGGACCACTCCCTTACGCATGAACCCCTAGGGGTAACATCTGGGCCTCAGTTGTGTTTCAGCTCTGGGGCCAGAAAAGCAGCAAAACCAGACAAGCCATGGTGGGCACCAGGACCAGCAGCCCCGACTGATGACCCCCTGCTCTGGCACCAACCAATTAGTAGAGACAATGACCCTGAAAGGACACACCTGGAAAACCGATGAATATTCCACTGGGACCCTCCTCTGAGACCTCCAGATAAACACCCTGAGGGAGGGCCCGGGGGGCTCTCCCTAAGGAGCATGCCCCTGCCTTTCCCCCGCTGCTTCCCTCAGGCACATTTTCCTTGCCTCCCTCTCTCCTAAGCTCCAAGGGTCCTTCTTTCACCTCTGTAACTTGCTGAGCCTACTTCTTCTGTGGTGCACTTCTCCCGCCTCTGTGACTTTCTAAATAAAATGTTCCTTGTATCTGAGTCTTGTCTCTGAATTCTTTCCTAGCCAGAACTCAAGTACCAAGGTTGTTGAACCAAGGTCTGGTTTGACACCTCTTCCAGACCTTGAGCATGTCCTGTCAGCTTTATTCTCAAAACGTGTCCATACTCAACCACTTCTCGCCATCACAATGAAGAAATAGAACATTTCTATTCAAAAAGCGGAATCAAGTGGCCAGTGAACACAATGAGGCGCTCCACTGCATCAGTCTTCAGAGGAATGCAAATTAAAGCCACAATGGAATATTCTTACACACTCCCCAAACAGCTAAATCAAAAGGCAGGGAATACCAAGTGTTGCCAAGAATATGGAGCTCTCATGTATTGCTGACGGATACATAAATTGATACAAATGCTTTGGAAAACTGTTTCTCAGTGTCTACTAAAGTGAATACACACATACCACAGGACGCAGCAAGTCCACCCCTAATTATATCCCCCGTAAATGTCTTCACCAAAAAGACATACACAGGGATGTTCACAGCAGCACTGTTCACCAGTCAAAGACAGGAAACGACTGTGGTATCGTCATACCATGGTATGCTCCACAGCAACAAAAATAAACAAACCGCAGACACTTGTCAGAACATGAATGAATCTCGCAAACACAACGCTGAGGGAAAGAAGCCAGAAACAAACAAATATATTATGCATGATCACGTTAATATAAAGTTCACAAAATGGCCCAAAACACTAAGCTATGGTGTTAATAGTTAAAGGGATAAATGCTTTGACCGGGCCTCCTGAGAGACTGGCAGTAGTATCTGTTTCGTAATCTGAGTCTAATTACATAAATATATTCACTTTGTAAAAATTTATCCCACTGTATACTATGTCCTCTGTACTTTTCTATATGTTTGTGAAGCCTAATCTATGGTGTTAGAAGTCGAAAGAACGGTTACTTTAAAGACAGAGGGAGGGCCAGTGAGCACAGAAATACAACGCAGGGCTTCTGGGGGCTGGAAATGTTCTCTTTCTTCATCCTGTACGGTGAGGACATGTGTGTATTTATTTTCTGATAATTTACTGAGCTGTATATTTATGATTTGTGCATTTGATGTATATAATACTTCTAAGAGTCTTTTTTTTAATCACTGTGGTAATTTCAAACTTTTTCCTACAAGCCACGGACCCCCTAGGTATAACCTCCCTAAACCTTTGCGGCTAGCAAGCCTGTTGCTCTGTCCCCATGCGCACTGTGTGCCCTTCTCTATTTTGTGCACCACTTAAAATCTGGCTTCCCCAAAACATAAAAAGACAACCCACAGAACAGGGGAAAATGTTTTCACATCACGTATCTGATAAAAGATTTGTATCTAGGGTATATAAACAACTCTTACACTCAATAATAAAAACACTAATTTTTGAAAGCAAAGAGAATTTGAGTAGACATTTCTCCAAAGAAAACATACAAATAACCAATAAACAAATTAAATGAGGTTCAACATTATTAGTCATTAAGGAAATGCAAATCAGCCAGATGGGAGGGGGTCAGAGGATGGGTAAAAATGGGGAGGATATTAAGTTGTGCAAATTGCCAGTTACATAAACAGTCGAGGGGATGTAAAGTATAGCATAGGAAATATAGTCAAGGATACTGGAGGAACTACGTATAGTGTCAGGTGGAAACTAGACTTATGGGGGTGATCACTTCACAAGTTATATGAATGTCTAATCATTATGTTGTATACCTGAAACTAATATGTCAACTGTAATTGAAAATAAATTATTAAAAAAGGAACGGTTTATTTCAGATTTATTTTAAAATTTATTTAAAAAAAAAAAAGGAAATGCAAATCAAATGAGGTACTGCTTCACACCCATTAGGATAGCTAAAAGAAAAAGCCAGTATAGCAACAAGTATTGGCAAGGATGTGGACAAACTGAAAGCCTCATACACTGCTAGTGGGCATGTAAAAGGAAACTGCTACTTTAGAAAACAACATGGCAGTTGCTCAAAAGGTCAAACCCAGAGTCACTACATAAGCCAGCAATTCTACTCATATGTGCTTGTATATACTCAAGAAATGAAAACGTGCACACAAAGTCTTATATATGAATAGAAGCATTATTCTTAATACTCAAAAAGTGGAAAACAACCCAAATGTCCAACAGCTCATAAACAAAAATGTTATATATCTATACAATGGAATATTACTCTGCAATAAAAATTGAATACTTATACACTATGAACTTTGAAGACATCATGCTGAGTGGAAGAAGCCAGTCACAAAAGAACACACACTATATGATTCCACTTACATGAAACATTCAGAACAGGCAAACCTACAGAGACGGAAAGCACATTAGTGGCTGCGTAAGTCTGAAGGGAGAGGAAGGGGAAGTGAGAGCTAAAGGTCATGTAGTTTCTTTCTGTGGTGAAGATATTCTAAAACTGACTGTGGTGATGGCTGCACATAGCTGTAAATACACTAAAAATACTGAATTATACATTTTAAATGGGCCACGTATATGGTATGTGAATTATGTATCAATAAAGCTATTTTTTTA
Organism: Mormoops blainvillei; assembly: GCA_004026545.1. Lineage (NCBI taxonomy): Eukaryota > Metazoa > Chordata > Mammalia > Chiroptera > Mormoopidae > Mormoops > Mormoops blainvillei. The sequence goes on from PVJD01007545.1 coordinate 45,151, forward strand.
TTTTTTCAATACATAATTCTTATTATATTTTTTCCCATTACCGTTTAGTCCCTTTATACCCCCCTATCCCCAGCAATCATCACACTGTTATCCATGTCCATGAATCTGGCTTCTTCTGCAATGGCCCTAAAATCTGTGCTGCCTTCTTCAGAAAATGGGCCCCATTTTCGCTTACTAGTATGATCTGGAATCGCACAGTCACGGCTTTTGTTTCTTGAAGCTTCCCACCCATCTAGATGAAACCATGCTCCTTTTTATATTTCTGTTGGCCTTGGGGGTCTACTATCTTCTCTGAGCTTTATGAAATCCCTTTCTAAAAATCTAGGCCATAAGACTCTCTTCCATCATGAAGAAACCCCAAGATGAAACAGCCAGTTATATTTGCCCTGGCTGATGTGGCTCAGTGGATTGAGTGCCAGCCTGTGAGCCAAGGGGTTGCTGGTTCGATTCCCAGTAAGGGCACGTGCCTGGGTTGCAGGCCAGGTCCCCAGCAGGGTGTGTGCAAGAGGCAACCACACACATTGATGTTTCTCTCCCTCTCTTTCTCCTTCCCTTCCCCTCTCTCTAAAAATAAGTAAATAAAATTTTAAAAAATAAATAAATGGATTGTGAGAACTGAATGAATTAATACATAACCCATCTTCAAATAATGTCTTTAAAAAGAAAAGGAAAAAGAAACAGCCACTCTCATCCAGAGTTCTCGGCATGAATCAGGTAGTCACAATTCTTACCTTCTATCTTTCAAAACTAGAATTACCAAGAAGCCAGATGTCTCCATTTATAAGGTTGCAGTTTCCACAAATATACAGGTAGCTGAAACGCACCATTTATAAACTACTTTATTCCTGTGCCAGCTTTGAACTTATACATATTTATTCAGGGATACACTTAAGATTAGGCTCTGGGAATACAAAGTTGCAAAAGACACAGTCCTGGCCCTCAAGGTCTAATGGGAGAAGCAGATGCAGAAAAATAATTTTAATGTATGTTGACAAATATCCCCCAGCTTCCCTCTACCCTGGCACTTAAAAAGTAAGTTGTAATTTTCTGTTACTTGGTCAGCTTGGCTCGCTCTCATGAGGATGGATGTTCCCTTTGGGTCCCCAGGCTAACAATGCCCTGAACACGGGAGAGCTTCAACAAACTGTCGACTGAACTGCTTGTGAATGCACGAGTTTGCAAGCAGAACAAGTACCTCCCACTAAGCACCCACCCTGCCCACTCTACCCCTGCTCAGTTACATACCCCAGCCACACCTGGCCACAGTTTATCCCTTGCTGAGGCTAGCAGGTAGCAAATTAAGATGGGAAAGAACCCAAATAGAGGCCTCCCTCTGCCCCCTTTCTTCTTCCCCACCTCAGCTCTTAGCTTTTCTACCCGCAGCTTTCTGCCATCTGCCATCCAGGGAAAATGTTCGGGGTGACCTTTCAAAGGGTGCTTCTGATGAGATGGGGTTTTCCTGTACATGATGAGCTTCATCTTACAAATCCCAAGAACCCACCATTAGAACCCAAATGAAGTGTATCATTCAGTCAGGACCTTTAAAAATCCAAGGGAAAGAGACTAGGAAAACTGAAAAGTTGCAAGGTTTGTAAGAAGGAAGGGTGGGTAGTTGACACCTACTGGACATCTATGATATGCCAGGCACTGTGTGTGCTGCCATACAACTAACACCATAAAGCTCCCATCTACTGGTACTGAATCCAAACTGCGGGAGAGGTGTTACTTATGCTGTCTCATTTCACAGTGACAATAACCTTGTGAGTTAAGCATCACCACTGCCCCATTTTTAAAAAGAAGACAGAGATTAAGGAATTGCTTGAGTTCACACTAGTAGGATGGAACCCAGGTCTTTGATCCCAAAGCCTGCCACTTACTGTGTAACCCAGACAAGCAACTTAGCCTCTGAATCCATTTTTTTAAATCTAAACTAGATAAATGAGAAAAATCCCTTCCTCAAATGCTCACTATGAAAATAAAATGAGACTTCTGGCCAAGATGGAGGTATAGGTAGATACCCTATGTCTCCTCGCACAACCAAAAAAGGACAACAACAAATTTAAATACAAAAAAATAACCAGATCTGCCAGAAAATCTAACTGTATGGAAGTCCAACAACCAAGGCATTAAAGAAGAAACGTTCATCCAGGCGGCAGGAAGGGTGGAGGGGTGGAGACGTGGAGACGGGCAGCCAGGCAGAGAAGCTATACAGCAAGGCTGCTGCTGGCAGATGGAGAGGTCCCACATTTGTGTGCAGATAAACCGGGAGGAACAACAGGGGAGTGAGACAGGCTGCACAACCCAGGGTTCCAGTATAGGAAAAGGAAGCCTCAAAAGCTCTACCAGTAAACACCTATGGGGTTTGCAGTGGCAGGAGAAACTGCTAGTCTCATAGGAGAGTTCATTTGAGAGACCCACAGGGTCCCAGAATGTACACAAACCCACTGACCAGAGATTCTGCACCAGAAGGGCCCAATTTGCTTGTGGGTAGCAGGGGAAGCGATTGAAAACCGACCAAGAGCCAAGCAAGCGGCATTGTTCCCTCTCAGACCCCTCCCCCACAGACAGTGCTTCAAGGCAGTGACGTCACTTTGCCCCACCCTGGTGAACATCTAAGGTTGGGCCCCTCATAATGTAATAGGTGCTCCAAGACAAAAAAAAAAAAAAAAAATGGCCCAAATGAAAGAACAGATCAAAGCTCCAAAAACAGAACTAAGCGTTGAAGAGATAAGACAACCTAACAGATGCAGAGTTCAAAACACTGGTAATCTGGATGCTCACAGAAATGGTGGAGTATGTTCACAAAATGGAAGCAAAAGTGAAGGTGAGGCAAAAGTGAAGGCTATGCAAAATGAAATAAAGCAAAATATACAGGGAACCAACAGTGAAGGGAAGAAAACTGGAATTCAAATCAATGATCTGGTGCAGGAAGAAGAAATAAACATTCAACTGCAACAGAACGAAGAAACAAGAATTCAAAAAAATGAGGAGGGGCAACTTTAAATGTTCCAACATCCGAATCATAGGGATGCCAGAGGAGAAGAGGAAGAGCAAGACTTTGAAAACTTATTTGAAAAATAATGAAAGAGAACTTCCCCAATCTGGCAAAGGAAATAGACTTCCAGGAAGTCCAGGAAGCTCAGAGAGTCCCAAAGAAGTTGGATCCAAGGAAGCACACACCAAGGCACATCATCATTACATTACCCAAGATTAAAGATAGGGAGAGAATCTTAAAAGCGGCGAGAGAAAAGGAGACAGTTACCTACAGAGGAGTTCTCATAAGACTATCAGCCGATTTTCAAAAGAAGCCTTGCAGGCAAGAAGGGGATGGAAAGAAGTATTCAAGGTCTTGAAAGGCAAGGTGAGCTCTAAGATCACTGCTGCTGCTGCTGGTTTTGTTCCCAGTGTTTTCTTCCTGAGAAATCCCAGAAATCCTTCCCTAAGGCTGCTGTGTTCGATGTCACAGTCCTCCACAGACCACACACTGCTGTTTGCCAAAAGCCTCTTTTCTTCTCCCCATCAAATTTCACCTTAAAGCCTTCTTTCACTGGACAGATCTCTGTGTTTTGCTTATTTTTAGAAGTCATTTTTAAAAGACGGGAAACATGAAAACATTAATGGTGATGGTATTCCTTGGGTGGTAGGAGGATGGAACACTTTTTTCTTCTTTAGGCTTTTTATGTTTTCCAAATTTTCCACAAAGCCTTATGTAATGTATTTATAATAATAAAAAGAAAGTAGACAATACATTTAAATTATTTCCTTCATCTCCTGCTGGATGTTTTCCTCTATTCTTCCCAAGTTCCCCGATGAGCTAGAAACATCTTGAGAATAGGACTGCTAAAGTGTCTGCACAAAACTCAGCAGTGCCCCCATCCACAGCAGGTGCCGAGGACAAACAGCTCCATAAATCTTATGGGTGAATGATGAATATTCAGGTAATACTTAAAAACAGACTTTGCCAACCGACGGCTAGTGGGCCAAGGTGAGAATGGGGCATGCCCTTAATGGACTTACACTATTTCGATTGTACATCATTATTAAAAAGGGAGCTGTCAAACAAACAAAGCAGTTCAACATGAAAGGTTGCAACCTGAAGACAAGCTGAGCTGCTCAAGGTGACTCATTGCTGCAGTGGTCAACCAAGAACAGGACACTGAACAAACTTAAGGTCCTCGTGCATCTTGCTATAATGATGGCACCCAGAACTGAAATCCTTAAATAGCCTCCGAACTCTCTGCCTCATTTAGAAGGTGCATTTTGGTCCTGGTCAGCCACCAAAGTTTAAAAAATAGTCTTTAAAATTAATCTCTGTTCTTAGTATTAAATAATAAGCCTAAATACTACAGCAAATGGAGGATTAAGAGAAAACCACCCCGACCATGTTATCATACCACCAAAAATCCTTATCTAATAAGCCAACGCAGAAAATCTTGAGGATTTATTTAAGGAAAAAGAAATCTCTAATATTTGGTTTGGAGAAATGACCTGTGCATAGAGTTTGAAGAAGGGTGTAATAGATTCACTAAACCTACTGAGCTCACACTTTAGTAGGAAAGTTAAAGTAGTAAAAGTGTTTTCCTTTTTCACCATGATCTAAGTTAACTTTTACTAGTGACTTCAGTTCTGTTGGATGAATCAAGTTTGCTAGAAGCACACTTGATTGTCAAGATTGATCTTACACCTGTTTTGTATTTTCAATTAACTTCAGTTCATTAATCTCTCCTTAAAAATCTATATATTTCTAATAGGTTTCCAGACTCTTAAGACACTTATTTCAAAACAAAGCAGATGCTGACTTGATGAGAGCATGATCATTTTAGGGCCACAGCCAGAACTCAATGACAGGACGATGTCATAGCAGAACCCATGCTGCAAGATGAGAAAGGAAGTATTTCTCCCAAAATATAAATTCCTCACATTTCCTGTCTTGTCTTCAGTTAGGAAGTAAAATTCTTACTAGGAAAAAATTCTGTGGTTATTACAACCTCTGTATAGGTTTATATTTATTTCATCACAACTATAAATATTTACATCTTATCTAGCAATTTGTAGTAGAAACACCTGCAACTCTGGGCCTGGAACTTCTCGAACACATGTGATCCCATCGTGAGGTTGTTTCCCAGATCTCCGTTAAGTTCAGTTGGTCACGGAGAACATTCAGTGACAACCATTACCTTGACTCCACTGGAGCTAAGAAAATTAAATATATTATCCAGGAATTTTCTCTAGAAGTCTGAGATACTTGCTCTTCCTCACCTCCTAAAAGTTTACTCATCTACCACTTATTTTTCCTTAGTAAAACCAGCAATAAGAGGTGACAGAAATTAAAAGAAATGGCATCGCTACTGTGCAAACCCCTGGAAAAATGCAAACAGAGGGGGGTCTGAAGCCTCAGCAAGTGACTAGCCTTTCTAAGCTCCAGTTTCATTGTCTGTTAAATGCTGATGATATCTACTTCCCAGGAGTTTCTTAAGGATAAAATAAGATGGTATAAATAAAACTAACATAGAATTATTGGTAAGGCTCAGTGAAAGACATTTACGACCCTTAGTAACTGAGAGCTCTGGAGGTCACCTTGACAGGCCAAGTCCTACAACAGATACAGGGGGAAAACATCCAAATGGGTCATATGCCAGTTCTGGGAAATCCTGATTATCACTGAAAATAGAAAAAAAAAACAGCCCCTGACTCTCCTCTGTGGCTCAACACAGATGAGTGACAAACTGCATACCCGGTTTTAAAAATCTACCAGTAAGTCCAGGCTTTCATGAGAGAAATGGGTGGAGAGCTTCTATCATCAGTGTGGCACGGTGTTCAAAACAAATTGGTTAATTACCAGTTAACCAACAGGGTATGGTCACTGCTACATTCTATGTAGACAGGCTTTCTAGCATTCCAAACAGTAAGATATATTCTAATGCACACAGTTAAAAACATGACTGCCACTACCCTAGTCCCAAAAGATGACTGCCCTAGACCATTTCTCAACTCAGTAGCTGCTGCAACGTATGTTAATACAAGGAGAAATTCTATAGCAGGAACTCAACATCCTGGCTCCCACTCAGAGTCCTAATGTCTATCTTGCAGCTTGTTATAAAGATTGGCAGTAATGTGACATGAAGTGCCTGGCACACTGGGTGCTCAATAAATAATAGTCAATGTTAATTTTATTACCAGGAAGCAACAAAAACCAAAGGCTGAACCTGCTATGAAGCAACTACAGATAGAGTGGCTCCTTTTCAGTCAAGGAATTAAGTTGTATGAAAACAACAAAGAACACAAGTGACAAGCCTTACAACAAGGAGTAAACCAGTAAACAGCAGGTTTACCACCCAAGAATAAACGCCAGGGAGCCCATTCCTCTAGGGCAAATAAACATACAAAATGAGAAATGGTCCCTATCCTCTAAGAATCTACATCTACCTGACAAGAATCACATGGTGTCACCTGTCTTCTTCATTTCCCCTTTGACTCTGGGTCCTTTGAAGGCAAAACCCACAACTTTACATCATCAAACATGCAGGCACTCAATAAATTTGGTAAACAAATGAGGTACTCAAAGGATCGCAAAAGTTTCCAAGCAAGCCTTCACAGACTGCTTAAACTTTCCAAAAACTGAGAATCTGTGTACTTAAAATGCTCCCCAGGTGGTTGTGGCACTCTATGGAGTCTGAGAACTGCTAACATCATTGAGCCCCCATAAACCATTCGAATGCCCCTTACAATGACCCCGTCCAGAATGATCAAGCCTGTACACACCTGCCATGCCTGCACGCAGCTCTACTAGAAAATTTCTTTCTGCTGCTCGTTCAAATATCTGTATTTACTCGTCCTACCCTGTGGAGTCTGAGAAGAAAAAGGTAATCTCACCTCCTTCCGTATGACAGATTTTCAGCTCTTCTGACAGTGGATGATTCCCCTTCTGAGTTTTTTCCAGGTTAAACATTCTGATGAATCATGTGTTAATTATTTTTTATATATTTATTTATTTTCAGAGAGGGGGGAAGGGAGGGAGAAAGAGAGGAAGAGAAACATCGATGTGCACGAGATATATCAAACAGCTGCCTCTCGCATACCCCCAACTGGGGACCTGGCCCCACAACCCAGGCATGTGCCCTGACTGGGAATCAAACCAGCAATCTTTCGGTTTGCAGGCCAACACTCAATCCACTAGGCCACACCAGCCATGGCATGCATTAAATATTAAATACTAATTTTTTTAAGTATACAACACAGTACAACAGCATTTCGGAAAAGGTAGAGATTAAAGTGCATTATAGAAACCAGAAAGGTATCAGTAACGGAAGTGGAACTAGAAGAATGACAAAGATACAGATAAAATGAGAGTCAGGAGCTGGTGTTGCATCAGAGGGGATAGGGAGACCAGACAATGATAGGGAGCATCACATGCAGTCAAACGGATAAGAGATAAAGCGATGAGTGATGAACTCGATAGATTTCACAAACTGTTTTAATGGACAGAACTAAAATTGAAAATGAACAAAGGCTCAAAGAACATCACGACAGTTGGGAAGAGAAGAGAGCAGAGGCCCAGCATACAACGGCAGAGACACAGCCCTGAAAAGGCCAAAGAAATCAGACACACAGGGAATGAGAGACCCAAGAGAAAGGTCACAAAAGCAAGCAGGAGAGTGTGAGTTTAATTGGTGAGGTACTGGAACCACTTTAGTTCCTATAGGGTGGCATCTGTACTAAATAATACATTAGAAATAATCAGACAAGATGGACTGGAGACGGGGTAGCAGGTGTCAAGATGGTCAGAAAGGAGACCTGTTACAGCCACCAAGATATAAAAGTCAAGTCTGTTCTAAGATGGTGCTGATAAAACTAAGAGAAGGTGAAAACGAGAATCAATTCAAAAAGGAAAAAAGTGGCAAGACTTAGTCCCAGACCAGACCAAAGGTAAAAGAAAGAGAAGAATCAGAGATGATTTCTAAGATGTATCTGAAAAATTCAAGGAAGAGGCAGACAATGCTCAGGCCAGAAGAGACAGGACAGCAGTGCAATGAGGTGCACTGACAGTGCACTGGCAGATTCGTGCCTAGGTGACTTTTTTGTGTAGGAAAGCTTCCAAATTCACTCCCCACTCCACAACACACATGGTAATATGGTTTTGCTACTTTCTCTGGTATCAGCACAAGCTGTAGTTTCTGTGTCAGCAGACAGGGAATATCTGGTTTTGAATTTGAAATCTGTAACATTACCAACAAAGTTAAAATTCTTAAAAAAAAAAAATCAAATGTGCTTTGACAGAGCTAGGTGAAAGAAGCTAGTCACTAAAGACCACATCCCGCATGATCGCATTCACACGAAACAACCAGACTATGTACACTTATAAAAATGGAAAGATGGTTAATGGTGTCCTGGGATGGGAATGGGGAGGTAGAGGGGTTGGGAAGAAATGAGAGCGACTGCAAATAGGGCTGGAGTTTCTTTTCAGGTAATGAAGATGTTCTGATATTGTTTATGAAGATGGTCACACAATTCTATAAATGTACTCAAAAGTATTAACTTGTACACTTCAAATGGGAGAACTGAATAGTAAGCAAATTATAACTCAAAAAAGGTGCTATTAAAAAAAACTTAGGAGTGTATAAGTGAGTACTGTGACCTCAGAAACTTAGATTATCTCCCCAATAAAAATGACTAGTAGACTTCAAATAAAAACCATCAGATAATTTGGAAAATATTAAAAGATATTTTAGAAAGTTGAAGTAAGTTGTACTCCTTCTAGAGGGAATCAAGGTTGGAAAAGATAGAAATTTAAACATATATAGTCCTTTAAAATTATTTCTCACAATTGATCTAAATATTCTAACATGTGCTACGAAAGAAAAGACAACGGCATGGGGTTTCTTCCCCAACAATTATGTCAAGTGGTATTATACTAGATAACTATGGTTCAGTTTTTTAGAAGCTGAAATAAAATACCGTAAGCCAATTCAGTGAAAAGCAGATCATGTGACAATTACTGAGCAGATGAGTAAATCCACTTTATAAATTCGAGATGTGACAAAAAACGTAACACAGATGTCCTTATTTGAAAGATACCAGAGAACAACCCACATAATTTCTGCCTCCACCGTATCTACTAACAAATACAGTTCCTATGACCCTGACACATTCTCTCATTAAAACCACCACTGCCCTCTCCACTGAACACACAGAATACTTACTTAGAGTTCCCATTGATTGTCAGTTACTCATCAACATGTGTCAGGCACCCAAAGGCACACAACTTCACTTTCTAAGTTACATAACCTGCACTGGGCACAGAGAGCCGATGCCCAACTGAATCTTGTAATCCCGCAATTTCCAGCGTTTTTCATCTCATGGCACGCATAAACTAATGACTAAAATTCTGCGAGACACCAAAAAATATATTTTTTGCCCATGTGACAAGAAAATAGGTGCCATTTGATTCATTCGCACTGGACCACTATTGTTATGTTGACTATTGTCCTTTTTTATTTGACAGTCTAAGGGAAAAGAGGTCAGTGCCCCGCACTTGATAGTCAGGAATTGCAGGTTGTGCCTCCTGCAGCACACAGGTTGAAAATCACTGCTGTAGACAGATGAGGAAACTGGCTGGACAGGGAAGAAAAAGCAGTAGCTCTTCTGTTCAAACTGCCTCATGGATGAGAAGAACCAGGAACCAGCACCACAGCTCTTGACTGAAGATGTTCCTAAAGCAATCTCTCACTGTTGGGAAGAAATCAATTACCAACAAATACTACATTTTAAGGATACAACTATTTATATTATGACCTCTAAGGAAAAACTTTTAATAAATTCAAAATATCACTTATTGAAATTTAAGACTGATGCTTTCAATGTTTTTACTTGTATCTTAAGAAATTATAATTCAGCGGGTTCAAATATATATATTTTACATATTTCACCTGCTTATAACAAAGTTTTAAGCAATCAAAAAAACTAGGAATATATTCATATAAATAGGTACTCCGAACACAGAAACATGGAGGGTGGTCTCCCCAATAATTTTGACCAATGAGACCTTACTTGTTAACTGACTAAGTTATGGAAAGCTTAAAATAATAAAGACTTTGAGAAAGGAAAAGTCCTTTTTGTTTTCCTACTACAATATCCCCCTGCCTAAATAAAATTACATGTGCCTGAAACTATGCTTATTAAAGTCTAGTTGCCACAAATGGAGTGCTCCAGGGGCTATTCACAAAATGAAGTCCATGACACCGTGGAAGGACCGAAAATACCAAGCTCTCCCAGGAGCTGCCCAGGAACCACAGAATGGATCCAAGGAAGCTTCTCCAGCCATTCAGAGAGAAAGCCAGACTTTGGAGGGCAAATGCCAACTGTCCACAATACACCCCAGCGAATGAATTAAGTAGCTCAAAAGAGACCACAAAGTACATAAGATGGTAACAGTCTACTTTCCGGAAATAATATCACCACTATAGGACATAACTTTAGAAGCCTTACCTTTTTTTTTCCCATTTGATCCCAAGGATTCTGAGGACGAATACCTTCCCCACGTCACAAATGAGAGCTGAGGCTCACGAAGATTAACAGACCTATCCAGCTGCCGATTTGACTTCACCACCTGCACATCTACTGGCATCTCATACCCAGCGTGTACAAATCAGCTCTTAACTCCCCACCCAAACCTGCTCCTCCAGTCTTCCCCATTTCGATAAATGGCACCTCCATTATTCCAGTAGCCCAGGTCAAAAACTTTGGTGTTATATCCTTGACTCCACTCTCTTTCACTCCATGTCATCTCACCCATCAGTGAATTCCTTTAGCCCTACTTGGCTTATGTCCAGAATCCGGCCACTTCTCCTCATCTCCACTACTGCTATCATCACATCTCTCCTAGATTATTGCCAGAACCCCCTAATATCTCCAATTCCATTTCCACCTTTGCCTGCCCTGCCCCACTTTGTTCTGTTCTCTACACAGCAGAGTTTTGTCCTTTGAAAATATGTCAGATCAAAACCCTTTGAACCATCTAGTGGCTTTCTGTCTCACTCTGTTCACTGCTGTACGTATATCCAGGATGAGAACAGGATCTGCTATCTAGAAGGTGCTCAATGAATGTTGCTGATTAGTAAATGAAAGAAACATGGCCAAATCAGAGCCAGGACTACAACAAATCTCCCAATGTTCTTTAGTGACAATGAGACCAGATTTCCAATAGCCAACAATCCATATGAGAGAAAATGTTAAGTTTTACTTTGCGTAACTGAATCTTAAAACACATAAGCAAGACTCTGTTGAATTTCTAACAACAAATTCAAATGAAAATATCATTTTATAAAGCGACAAAAAGTCAGGCTGGGTTAACTGAATATCGGACATTTGGCAATATGGGCAACTGCCAGCAAATTATCACAGTGCTGTTATATCTTCAGTGTGACTTCTGCATTCAGTGATATGATGCCACCATATCTCAAGACTACCACACACATAAATGACACGAGCTCTAAAAGATTCAGAACTGAGCACCTAGAAGAAGAGGTGATAAGCATTGCTAAGTCTCCCACACAGACACTACACCAATCATCTGAAACAGGAATTAAGTTTCTAGGATGTTACAAGTAACAGCAGAAAGGTTAGATTCAGACCTGTCTTCTACCAAAAATACAAGGAAATACCCTCAGAGCTGAGTTAAAATGTTGATTGTTTTCAGATCAGCGTGAAACTAATACTAAAATTAAACAGCATTATAGAATTTTCTCACCAAAGTGTTTTAGAGTTCAAAACAAAAACCCTATATCAATATTTCTTTAGTTCTCTGAAAAACACTTCTACTATCTACAAAAGCCCCAAATCTCACTAAATCACACTAAAAATTCACAGAATTTTTAACATCTGGCCTTTAGGGAAACTTAATTCAACCCTCAACCTTCTTCCTTTGCAAATGAAAATATTACCTGGTATATAATAAGTGCACATTGAAAATTTGTTACATGAATGAACAAATGAGCAAATGAAAAAAGACCAAAAAGGTGTACATGGCTCTTTTAAGATCTGACAATGGAAAAATCCAGAATTAGCCGAAACTAAGTTTCTAGATTCTCTTGGAGCAGGTGTGAAAGAAGAAACCAAGATTTTAAAACCTCATTTGTTTCCTCAGGAAAACCTTAACCACTATTCATTAAAGCCAGTTTTCTTTGGTTGTAACTTAGAAAAGCACTTGATAAAATAAATTTAGCCTAGACATATCTCCTTGGAAACCAAAAGGCAGAATTATCTAGTGTTTCTTCCTCTATACAAAGAATATTTAATACAGGACTGTTTTCATAATAAACAACTACAACTGTTTTAGATCAAAAGTAACACAAGGTGGCCTTTGACTAAAAGAAAATTCCAACAACTGAGAGGACAGAACACTGAAAAGAACCACAACAATCCCTAGAAGAGAAACAGCCTCATGAAAGCAGGAACCATGTGTCTACCCTTTCTTTTTTTCTTTTTAATTATATTTTATTTATTATGCTATTACAGTTGTCCCAATCTTTCCCCCTTTATCCCTCTCCACCTTGAACCCCCCTATTCCCTCTGGCAATCCCCCCCTTAGTTCATGTCCATGGGCCATACATATAAGTTCCTTGGCTACTCCATTTCCTATACTCGCTCTTAACATCCTCCTGCATATTCTGTACCTACCAATTTGTACTTCTTAATCCCTGAACCTTTTTCCCCATTCTCCTCCTTCCCCCTCCCAACTGATAACCCTTCAAATGATCTCTGTAGCTCTGATTTTCTGTTCTGCTTTTTGGCTTAGTTTGTTTTCTAATTCAATTGCTGACACCTGTGAACTTACTGCCATTTTAATGTGCATAGTTTTGATCTTTTTTCTTAAATAAGTCCCTTTAACATTTCATATAACAATGGCTTGGTGATGATGACTAGTTTTATCTTGTCTGGGAAGCGCTTTATCTGCCCTTCGATTCTAAGTGATAGCTTTGCTGGTTAAAATAATCTAGGTTGTAGGTTCTTACTTTTCTTCATTTTGAATACTTTTTGCTAGTCCCTTCTAGCCTACAAAGTTTCTTTTGAGAAATTAGCTGACAGTCTTATGGGAACTCCTTTGTAGGTAACTATCTGCTTTTCTCTTCTGCTTTTAAGATTCTCTTCTTATCTTTAACCTTTGGCATTTTAATTATGATATGTCTTGGTGCGGTCCTCTTTGCATCAGTCTTGTTTGGGACTCTCTGTTCTTCCTAGACTTGTATGTTTATTTTCGCCACCAAATTAGGGAAGTTTTCTTTCATTATTTTTTCAATTTCAAGTAAGTTTTCAGCTTCTTGCTCTTTCTCTTCTCCTTCCAGCACCCCTATAATTCAAATGTTGGTATGTCTGAAGTTGTCCCAAGGCTTCTTCCCCTTTCCTCATTTTTTTGGATTCATTTTTCTTCTTGCCGTTCTGATTGAATTTTTTTCTTCCTTATGTTCCAAATCATTGATATGATTCTTGGCTTCATCCACTCCACTGTTAATCCCTATAAATTTTCCTTTATTTCACTTAGTGTAAACTTCATTTCTGCCTGAGTCTTTTTTATGCTACTGAAATACCCAGTGAGTTCCTTAAGCATCCTAATAACCAGTGTTTTGAACTCTGCATCTGATAGATTGCTTATCTCCATTTTGTTTAGTTCTGTTTCTGGGGTTTTGTTCTGTTCTTTCATTTGGACGATATTTCTTTGTCCCCTCCTTTTGGCAGCCTCCCTGTGTTTGTTTCTACATATTAGGTAAAGCTGCTTTGACTCCGTGTCTTAGTCCAGTTGTAGAAAAGTACACCTGTAAGTTGAATGGGGCAGAGCCTTAGGTAATCACCAGGGCGGGGCAGCCAGGGTGAACCAGGCTGATGGAGTCTTAGATATGTTGTTGTTGCTCTATATTTCTGTGTGGGGGAGGGCTCACAAAAGGGAAAACAGCTGCTGCCCAGCCTCTGGAGTTTTGTCCAAGAGGAAACTCTACCCCAGCACTTGCCATGATGCCAGACAATTCAGTTTCTCCCCATATGCCACTGGTGCCCTCCAAGCTGCTGCCCCAGTCCTAGAGCCCAGATGGAATGAATCAGCATAAGTCCTAAGTCTGTTGCGGGCCCTTTAAGAGGAGATGTCTGAGAATCCCACAGTTTCTTCCGCTGCCCCAATGCCCGTGGGTTTTTACAATTAGAAGTTTTGGGGACTTATCTTCCTGGCACTGGAACCCGGGGCTGGGTGGTCTGGTTTGGCACTGTGATCCCTTGCTCCCACGGTATCCTCCCGATTTTTATCTACCACACATGGGTGTGGGACTGCCACTTCCACGTCTCCACACCTCCCCATCTCCAACTCTCCTCCCCATGTGGATGAATGTGACTTCTTTAATTCGTTAGTTCCTGGACTTATATACAGCTCGATTTTCTGATGATTCTGGGTGATAGCCGTTTTGTAATTTACTTGTAATTTTTGCTGTGGTTGTGTGAGGAGGCAAGCCATTTTTACCTATGCCTCCATTTTGACCAGAAGTTGGAAGTCAATAACTGCTTATGGGATAAAGAAGTTACTGACTAGAGAGCTACCCACATGAACATAAATTCATTTGGTTACCGTTAAATAACTCTCTACTACAAGCCTACTATATGTAAGCACACTACAATTTTCCTCCACAGAAATCCTATTAAATGTCCCTTCAAGTAATACACCCAACCAAAATTATCCCCATAGTTTTACTAAGAAGGCAAGAAAGTAGGTCTTAAGTATCCTAAGTTACTTATTAAAGCGGTCACTCAGTTTGCTGCTCTGGCTCTAATCTCTCTCTTTCAATTCATCCTATACAACCCAAACAGGTTAATTTTCTGTTTTTTGCACATTGTACAAATTAAAATAGGGCTGTGGCTAAGCACTCTTTCTTTGTATGTGGTCCACTGCTCTTCAATGAGCAGATATGAAAAATTGGAAACTACTGGATTAGAATAAGAAAGGCAATACAGTGTCAAGGAAAAAACATCGCAAGTGACAGTTCTTATAATAACCGATCCCATTGAAAATCTTGAGATTACTACTAGAGGCTTTCACTAAAGACTTCCCTACAGCACCGTGATGCAGTTGACACAGAAGGGTTTGGGTATTTATACACCTTTAAGTACCTATCTAATCTTCAAGATCAATTCAAGGTCCATCACCTTTTTGAAGCTTTCCCAAGCCACTGGACTAAGTATCTGTGAAAGTACTTGTTAACTAGGAACTGCTAGCCCACAGCTCTTATTATACTAGTCGACCATTGTATATGCATTACCTTCTGGCAAAATATACATTCTGCCATTTAAATCACATTACCTCATTTTTTAAAGTGTGTCTATTTCCCCCCAAAAAATGATTGATTATTTGAATTGTTCTTTCTATTGTTAACTTCCCTGTTACTCAACCCCTACAACAGCATAAATTAAAAGTGCCACTCACACTTCCTGGTTTTGAAATATATTACAAAGCTAATGTAAAAAAACTGGGTGACACTGGCATAAAGACAAATAGACCAGTAGAATAGAATAGAGAGCCCAGAAATAAACGATCACTCAAATGTTCAACTGGGGTTCAGTAAAGATGCCAAAACCACTCTGGGGAAAGGACAGTCTCTTCCACAAATGTACTGGGAAAACTGAATATCCATGCACAAGAATGAAGGGAAACCCTCACCTTACACCATACATAAAAATTCACTCAAAGTATATTAAAGATCTAACATAAAAACTAAAACTGTAAAACTCCTAGAAGAAAACACAGGAAGAAATCTTCATGACATTGTACATGGCAATGATTTCTTGGATGTGACACCAAAAGCACAGGCAACAAAACCAAAACTAGACAAATGAGACTACACCAAACTCAATAATGTTCATACGTCAAAGGACATAATCAAGAGAGTGAAAAGCAAACTACAGAATGGGAGAAATATTTGCAAATCATTTACCTGCTAAGGGGTTATTATCCAGAACATATAAAGAACTCCTAAAACTCAAGAACAAAAAATCAAATAACTCAACTAAAAAATGGGTGGACTTGGATAGATATTTCTCCAGAGGTGATTATAAATGACCAACAGGCAAATGAAAGATGCTCAGTATTACTCATCATCAGGGACATGCAATTCAAAACCACAATGAAATATCACTTCACTCCCATTAGGATGGCTACTATCAAAAAAAACAAAGTAAGTGTTGGTAAGAATGAGGAGTAATTCTTGTGCATTGCCAGTAGGAATGTAAAATGGTGCAATCAATGTGAAAAAACAGTATGGGGGTTACTTTAAAAAATTAAAACTAGTCCCTGGCTGGTATGCCTCAGAGGACTGACTGCCAGCCTTAAAAGCAAAGGGTCACTGGTTCGATTCCCAGTCAGAGCACATGCCTGGGTTGTGAGCCAGGTCCCCAGTAGTGGGTATGCAAGAGGCAACCACACATTGTTGTTTCTCTCCCTCTCTTTCTCCCTCCCTTCCTCCCTCTCTAAACAATAAATAAATAAAATCTTAAAACAAAAAAAAAACTTTTTAAAAAAATTAAAAATAGAACTACCACATAATCTAGCAATCCCACTTTTGGATATGTAACCAAAAGAACTGAAATTCAGGTCTCGAGATATAAATATTTGTACACCTAGTTTCACAGCAGCACTATTTGCAAAAGCCAAGAGGTGGAAGCAACCCAAATATCCATCTACAGATGAACAGATAAACAAATGTGGTATATACATACAATGGAGTATTAATCAGCCTTAAAAGGAAAGGAAATCCTGTCACCTGCCAACATGTACAAACGTTAAGGGCATGCTAAGTGAAACAAACTACAAAAAGACAAATATTTCATGATCCCACTTATATGAGGTATCTAAAATACTCAAATTCACAGAAACAAAGTTAAATGGCGGCCGCCAGGGATGAGGGAAGGAGAAATGTAAAGCTGCTTAATGGGTATAGTTTCAGGTTTGCAAGATAAAAACTTTCTGGAGACCTGTTTCACAGCAATATGAGTATCCTTAACACTACTGAACTGTACACTTATAAATGGTAAAGATGGTAAGTTTTATGTTATGTGCTTTTTTACCCCAATATAAAAAAATAAGTGCCAACATGCAATTCCAACTGGATTTACATGTTCTACCTCCACTGCAGGGGTTAAGCAGCCTGGTTCTTTTAGCTGTTGACAGTCATTTCCAAATTTCTTCCAAGCTGTCTTCTGTCTTTTTTAAACAGTGGAACTATACAGAGGATAGGAGGTCCTCTTTTTTCACTCATCCAACATGAAGTTCCCACAATTCCCAGGCAGCTGCTTTCTGGTTTAAGCTCACTACTATTTACCTTATTGTCAAGAACAAATCCAAACATGGTATAAAAACCATTGTGTTCTCAACTGGGTGGGAGAGAAGCATAACAGAACCACCTACTGAGTTTCTTCAAGGCATCTATTCACCTAGCATACTCCCCCAGAAAAAAGCATCAGGGTTCACTGTGATTCCCTACCCTCTCCACCAAGCAAAGCACTCACTACTCCCCCAAACACATCCAACCCACGCCGCCACTGAAAACCATTATTCCTAAACATACCTTGAAAATGGCCTGCAGAACAATTTTGCTAAAAGCAATTATTAGGCTGAGGTTCCTGGACTTGTAATAAGTCTTTTCTGTGAATCGTGTAGGTCTCCAAAACCTACCATTCATCTACTGAAACAGTTGAATTATGCAATTATTATACTTCATTTCCTTCTACAAAGGATCAGCACTAAGATCCTAATTTTAAAAATAAAGTAACACTGAGACTCTTTGAAGAATCACAGGCATTTCTCAAACTGGAAAAGAGACAGGGTTAGGGGCTACATTCAGGATAAATCAGGAAAAGTCTTCCTAACAGGTTTTCCAAGGGCACATCTTGAGCCGGAAGTCAAACCCCAGCCCAAACATACACACACACAGAGTACACTGTCTTTACACATGAAATGCCAGCTACTCAGAAGCTACACTCTGGCAAAGTATATTGGCAGAAACTTCTGAGGTCTTCACTGGAACAGCCACAGGGATGGATGGTTACGGAAAAGGGAGGAGTCAAATCAACTTACACATTAACCCTCATTTCAAGACCAAGAACATGTGTTTCTGAAATCTTCAAAACAAAAGTGGCATGGTTCTGACAAGTCACAACCTTACACTTCTTGCAAAATAAAAAAGTGGGAAAATACCTGCCATTTTTTTAAGTACACACCAGTGAAATAAGCAATAAAAATTCATCAAATGGGGTGAAAATTTTAGAACATTCTATTAATTTATTACATATCTTAGAGGCAGCTCCTTATAAGTACTCTTCTCTTAAAGATGCGATAGATACCACAGTTTATATAATTATCAGTTTCTTCTCTGCAAGCATCAAGAACTGAAAATAACTTATAAATACAAATAGCCGATCAGTTCTGGGAATTAAGACTGTTAGAGAAAATGCAAGGATCTCACTAACAAACTAGAATTCCTACCTAGGCAAAAAATGGAGAATATGAAAAATATGAATTATGGAAAAATAATACAGGAGCCAAAGTGAAAGATACTGATTATAGTCAAGTCTTGATTATAGGAACACGATTGTTCAACACATAACCTTTTGCTTATTTCTCAATACCTTTACTCTGAGAAGTTCAGAACTCATTCTAAAAGGAAACAAGATGCTGAACCACAGAAAACAATCAATGACTATACTTGCAGCTTTGGTAAAAGGTTTTGTGGGAAAAGTGGACAGAGAAAAGAGGAATAACCGAAATTCTCTACTGCATCTGTGAAATTCATTTAACCTGGGCCTGCTCTCCGGGAGGAGAGGAAAAAGGAATCCAGTGGTCGCCACGGCTGGATGTCCTGTCTGCTCAAGTCGCCTCTGGGTGACCCCTGAGTTTGCACAAACGTACCTCCTCCTCTCCAAGCTGGCATTCTGCAGCAAGCATGCATTCTCTGTCTGCCTCTGCTGAACTGAAGAAAAAGGGAAATCTAACATTATGCAATCGCCCATTTCCCACAGTTTAAAGTTAGGCATACCAGAATCCTAATTAAAGGGAGAACTTAGTGCAACATGACATGTAACAAATTAGAAATCTAAAAGCTGAATGTTCTCATCACAGACCTCCAGAGGCAAACAGAAACAGCTTTGCCTGACTCAGTGGCACACCCACCAAGCACTGCTATTTACTAAGGTCCAACTAAGGAAGCCCCTGACAGTGCCGTGTCATTTTGGTGTCATCTCTCTAGATCTTCAAAAAAAACATTCATGTTCTATTTGCAGCTGAATTTACCTTACTCTCCCCAGGACCAAATAAAAGAAGAAAATGGATGTGGACTGGCCTCTACCCTCAAAAGTACACCTGATAGACTGTCTTACCCCTTATGGTCACAAACCCTATCACACTCACGAGAGTCTGACCCTCACTCAAGTCCTCTGTGTTTAAGAGAGCCAAACAAAAGGGAGCCTTACCCAGGTTTCTCTAACTCACTCCAGGGCTCATCAAGAGCATATCAAAAGAATAAATGAGCTTCATCTAAGCACAATTAACTTATATACAGTTAATCCTTGAACATTAGAGGGGTGGGGGCCCCAACCACTGCAGTCAAAAATCTGATTATAACTTTTGACTCCCCCAAAACTGAACTACTAATAGCCCACTGTTGATCAGAAACCTTACTGATAACATAGTCACTTAACACTTACTTTCTATATGTATTATATACTGTACTCTTACAATAAAGCTAGAAAAAATAAAACATTATCAAGACAATTATAAGGAAAATGCATTTGTGGTATTTTTTTTTATCCATGTATAAGTGGATCCATGTTGTTCAAGGATAAACGGTATAACCTTTGAAAAACAAAGTGCCATAGAAGTGTGAGTGCATAGGCTTTGTTTGATTATGTTTTTGGTTCTGTGGGAGTTTTTTATTTTGGGGTTTTTTTTTTAGAAAAAAACAAAAGGCCAAATTCCAATGAGGGCAATTTACTTCCTATACCAAAAAAGTAGAAGTGCAGTGGATAGAAGGTTGGATTGTCAAGCTCAAGTGATAGTGAAACATCCATATTTTAAATAACCCTGGATGTGGAACAAGACACAAAGTTTTGTGGGAGCACTGAAGGCATAACATAAGGCCTAACCATCCGCGGAACAAGGCGAGCCCTCATTTAAAGGGCAGTCACCCAACTGGCAGCGAATGTTCCTTGTCTCGTAGCTCAGATTACCCCAGTGGAAGGCAGGGTAGTGCTACATAAATCAGTCAAGTGCTCAACAGGAAGTTCCTACATTTTCCTGTTTTCTGTGCAGTTATCCTTCCACCTGACTGATCCTCCCCACCCCCAACCCCTGCCCCCTGGTTACCCTTACACACAGCTGAGAGAGACGATCTAAAAGTTGCCACTGTTCCAGAAATAAGGACCATACAACCACTTCTTTACAAGTGAAAAATGAGTTTAAGAAGGGAAGAAAATGGTAAGCTGGAATAAAGTTTGGCTTCTCTAAAAAACATACAAGTACATTGTGTTTTGAGTCAACAAAGATTCCTTTTTTAAAAAAAGCCTACAGCCTCCACCATGTAAATACTTTAACTCATAATTTCTTTTTCCATAACTTTGTAATTTGAGTAACTCTAACTAAAGCTTAGTTACCAAACACTGTATCAATGCTGTTTTCATAGCTTTTCAATCTTTACGTAGACTTTGTTGCCTTAAGTTTTGCTGTTCTCATTTTTAGACATTTAATGAACATTCAACACTTAAAGAAGGAGAAAAAACGTGGTAAACAAATTTTAACGTAACAGGCTCTATGGTATGGGGGAAAAACAGGCAAGAGGGGTATGGTTAACTCAGAAAACCTGCCTTCCATGCACTGCCTGATCACTGACTAGTTCTATAACCTTCAACAAATCACCTCAACTTTCTGGTCATCAGTTTACCCATCTGTGAAAAGGGGAAGACGGGCCAAATGATTTTTGCTCAAAATCCCTTCTAGCTCCAACAATCTATGAATCTGTTCATTAAAAAGCACGCAAATGCAATTGCAAGTAAGACTTTATGGTTTACAAAGTCCTGTCAAGCAATTTTTGCAGCAAAGCTGTGAGGCAAGTATTGTGCCCATCTCTGAAAAAAAAAAAAGCTTTTCAAAAAGACAGTTCAGAAAAAGGTACAATTATTTTTTAAGATTCTCATAGCTGGAAAATTCAAGCCCAGGCCTTTGAGAACAAATACTTTAGTATTTCAGTATTTCAAAATTATTTTTAAATGGTTTCAAAAATTAATTTAAATAAGTTAAAATTCAAAAATAATTGCCCACTACACAAAACCTTTATGGGGCATCAGGATATCAAAACACCAAACCAAAAAAGGTTACTACAAATGGCCCCACAGCCAAGAAGTTCCTTGAGGCCAGGAAGACACTGACCAAGAGCATATGCCTTCCCAGCAGCGGCACTCACTAAATACCGTCTGACTCACCACAGATCTCAAAAGGTTAGGAATATAGTGATATTCCTGGGGGGCAGGGGAGGCAGAATTTGAGATATGAACTTGTGTGATTTGCGTCAAAAGGAAGAAAGAAGCATGCTACATCAGAGCTCTAACTCTACATTAATGGGGAAGTCTATTTGTCTTCCTCAGAGAAAGTCCAATTTCGTCAGTGAACCAAAAGGCTCAAATCTGAAATGTCACCAGAAAATCTTCAGACTACTCAAACTTTTTATGTGCACTGCTGTGGACCAACAGAAATAGCACGACAGTGAGGACTGGTGGGAAATATAACCATGTTATCATTAATCACGATATACTCTCCCCCAAAGGGGAAAGATTCAGGGAATGTGTACTCTTACACTGTCCCACCTCTTCTCATATTCCTGCTTCACAGCTCAGTGAGACAGAAAACAGCCGTGTATTGAGCAATTCAAACTGCAAACTCAAAAATATACATACCTCAACTCAGAGTCAACCAAAATCCCCCAAAGTCTACAGAATTGCCAATCTCAAGTAATCTTCAATCTATGACTTCGATGAAGTTACTAGAAGGTAGTTTTTAAAAAGTTGTCTTAAAATGGGGGCAGGGTGTAGTGGGGACACCAAAATTAAACACATAATTCAAAGCAAAAGCAAATACAAAAGCCAGAAAAGAACAGTGAAAGTATAAAGTTAAAAGAATCTCAATATACAATTTCTGTGAGGTGCTTTGGAATTATTACCAAGAGTTCAAGTCAATTGTGCCACGGAATTCTACAATCAAGTCGCTACTGATACTGCCTGATGCTTCAGATCTAAGTTCCTTGCACGAGAATTGCAATTTCGCACTCAAGGAGCAGTACCAGCAACTGCAGAGAAGCTAACAGCAACACCTACTGACTGTCTTGAGCCACTTGCCAAACTTGTTCTCTCAAGTCAACCAGAGAAATCTAATGATACAGCCGACTTCAAGGGTCCTTTACTGAAGCATAACGAAATAAGAAAATAAACTGTCAGCCACATGAAACCATTCATCCCCCAAAATCTCTCATTTTGCCCCTAACCATTTATGTGCAAATCATCACCCAAGTCATTTTAAATGTGTTTTAATTACTAATGCTTTAGTATTAATAACTTATTCCATGGGAAAAATGCTTTAATATTAATATTCTTGTTAATAACTGATATGTCATCTAATAGTCAGAGACATCAGTGACCATAAACTGCTTTATGTAAACCTTTTATTTGAAACTGCTGTTGTTACCACTGTTCTATATTATTCCCATCAGCTTTTTGTTCCATCTTCATAAAAGTGGTTTAATTGCAACCTTCGAAAAGTGAAAAAGTAAAAAAGTAAAAAGTGAAAGTCATTAAATCAAGATTATATAAAATAAAAAATACCACTACAGAGAACTGATTCCATAGGACTTAATATTGTACTTTTCCAAAAGAGTAAGTCACAGAATCTTTCCCTAGGACGAATAGCCCATTATGAGAAAATAAGAGAAAGTTGACACTTAATTCCCACAGAGTACTAGTATAAAAACAATGGCTTTAAGAGTCTGAGTCAGAGTTTCAACATGAAAGGTTTGCTTTATAGAGGAAACTGCAACCCCAGTTCATCCAGATAGACCTGGAACCTGATGAAAGTCCACACCTTTACTCTGAAATTTGCATCGCATCATTGGCTCCCAGTTTAGAAATAGAATCGTTTAGCTGGCAGTAACAGTTCAGAAATAAAATCGTTTGGCAGGTAGAAACAATTTCAGTGACTGATGCCTCCCGTCATGAAAAATAAATATACGGTAAATGCCGTCTAGGAGCTGTCAGTCCCCAAATCCTTCCCTTCGAAATGAATACCAACGACTCAATTAAATATCTTCCCTGAAAGTGAGCCATTTCCCTTGTCTATATGTTATCCAAATGGTGAACACGATGAAATTTCAACCTGCCCAGCACGGTTACTTGTCCTCCTAGAAATGCCGTGGAGCGATAAAGAGCCACGCAAATTTCTTTAAGGCCAGGAGGGAAGTTGGAAACAGATGGGGCGAGGGAGGAAAAGTACTTTCTGCAGTACCCTCACGCCTTCCCAGCCCTCTTGCGGTGTACTTGCAGGTTAGAGCATCCCTAAATTTCACTACCCCGTCCCCAGACCCCCAGGAGAGAAATTAACCACCCGCAGCACCGAGCTGCTCTTCTCCCTATCTCACGATTAAACCTCTCGGCCTGTCCCCTCTAGCTCAGCGTGCAAAGCGCTCACCAGGTGACTGAAAGGGAAGGGTCGCCGGGTGGAGACACGAGCAGCGGAGTGGGCGCATTCACCCCAACCGCGGCGCCGGTCTCCCAGGCTCTCCCGCAGGCGCGCCAGCCGGATAGTTGTGCACATTCGGGTTCCAAGGTGCGCGCGCGCGCGCACAGCCCGGACTCGCCCCCGCACGACTGAGCTATCAGCACGCCACCAAATCGGAAATAAAACTTTGACCGGCCTCCCAGTGTCCTGCTCCGGGTCCTGGACCCGAATCCCGGCCAGAAATAGGGTGGGGGCTGTCAACAGTCCCGCATCCCCGCTCCCCTGCCGGGACCCGGGGTGCGGGAGCCACTTACCGCTGGGCCCGGCCTCCCGGGGCCGCCGCGCGTCCCAGGCGGTTCCGCCGCGCTCTCTCCCTGGGGAGAAAGAGAAACCGTGTACACCGTCGGCGCGCGCTCACTCGCCACCTCCTCTGCAGAGAACGGCAGGCAGTGAGGCCGGGCTGGGGCGGGCGCGGAGCTGAGGGGGGTCCGGGGGAGGCGGGGGCGAATCAGCCCAACTCCCGAGCCCGGCTCCGAAGGGGACCCGGAATGCAAACTGGAGAGCAGCCGGCGGGGGGAACGTTCCTGGCGGAGTAGGGGGCGGAGGTGCCCCGTCCCCCGGCATCAACTATTGTCTGGGCATTCAGGTCCCCGCTCGCGCCGCCTCGGACACTCAGCGCCCCCCATCCCGCCCCCACCCTCAAGAGAAAGAGCTGAGGGGGCGGTCGGCGCGGGAAGCTAGTGCTGGGTGTCTGGGGTTCGGAGGTCCAGAGTTCCAAGGTGGGCGCCAGGGAAAAGGGAGGTGCGTGTCTAGTGGGGGAAGGGACAGGTAACTGCTGATGGGGGCAGGAAGGCCCAGGAACATCGGTGGGGGGAGGAAATGGGGAGGGAGCCACGAAGGCAGGAGGGGATGGAGTGGCCGGGGTGGGGGGCTGGGGCGGCCTCTGAAGCCCAGACCTGGCCCTCCCCGGGGACCTTTCTCCCGGGTACTCAGCGCCGCACTGACTTTCTCCCACTCGCTCACGCACGCACTGAACTCGTTCACAAAGTTGCCGGCGGTGGCGGCGCAGCACTCGCCCTTCCCGTCCCTCCCCTCCCCTCCCCTCTCCTCCCCTCCCTACCCTGTTCCTTCCACTCCTTCACAACCCCCCTCCCCTGGTCTCGGGTGAGATCACCGCTAGGTTGCTCGAGCAGTGCGCGCAAATCTCGCGAGAGAAGTGGCAGCTCTGCCTAGCCGGCAGGGGAAGTGGAGGGAGTTGGAGGAAGGTGGAGGGCCGCGGAAACTCCTAGTTGCTATGACGACGACAAAGCCCTGGATTCCTGTCTCCTGCAGAGAGCAGAGGCAGCAAACGTGGGTGCAGTTTTCAGCCTGCCCCCTCCCTTGCCCGACGCCCTAATGGTGGGGAAAGCTAAGGCTAGAAGCCGGAGGAGGAGTTTCAGACATACTCAGAGAAGATATCTGTAGAAGACCAGCGTCATGATAGCTGGCCAAATCTGGCAAATGAGGCTAATTTTTTAAAATAATTTCTGGGGCAGATTTCTGCCAAAGAAGCCTGCACATATCTGTACCCTTAAATATCTACCATACATATATTCAGTTGTTCAACCAACCCTCAATAGCATCCTTCAACCCCTACCCACTCCATACCCTGCCTCTCTCTTCCCTCTCCACCCATCACCCCCTGTGCAAAGTCAGGCCGCCGCCACCACCAGACTGGGCTCCTTGAGGATCTGCCTGATTCATCTTGGTATTCTCAGCACTTCCACAGGCTTGGTACATAGTAGACTTTTACTTAATGTGTGTGGGGGTGGGGGGCGCGGAGTGCAATAATCTGTACACATCCCAGTACTTTTCTTTCACCCTACCCTGGAAAAATAGTTAGGCTTAGAATATAAGTTTTTGCTCCACAGTTATGTTTTGGTCTCTACTAAACTAACCTCTCAATTCCGTTCACACAGGATGTGTCTGTTTTTAATAGTTATAATCCCTCCTTTTTCCATCTTTGTTTCATAAAAACCCTAATCACGGGGGGTGGGGGCATTTTATTTTAATTGTTAAGATTCTTCATATGCCTTCGTACCTACTCCCAAATCCTGTTAAGGATGAACATGAAATCTTTTCATCCCTAATTTTTTCTTTTAATTTTAGAAACTTTTCTTGGGAAGTTTTATAAAGCCACTGCCTAAATAAAATAGATACTGTAAGTAGAAGTTAAATTTAAACTTTAGATTTCAAAAATGGATGAGTAAAAATTGATTCCATGGTATATGGATTATATATCAATTTTAAAAATAGATTCCATCCCTATTTACATCAATATGGGGAAAACATTATTTAACTCAATCCCATAGAACTAAAAAAGTACATGAAGACCCTTTTAGGTTACATACAAGCTTAAATGTTATATGAATGAAAGTTTTCATATTAGAAACCTGTGATACAGCTATAAAAAACACTAGATAAAGTCAGGAAACTAGTGTTTGAGTGGTGTTTTTTTTTTTCCTGTCACTAATAATTGAGTCTCTGCAAGAAGTTATTTAATCTTTCTGATTCTTCATCTGTACAATGAGGGTAGCCCAGATGCTAGGGCATTACAGCTTTAAAATTCTATAGCTCTTAGACATAGGAAAAGTTCCAATAAATAACAGATTTTTTTTTACATCAAACAGAATAAAAACAACATGAGTGTTTCATTTTTTAGAGGTCAGTTTCACAAAGTTTAGCTACATGTTGACAAGTTGATTTTAAAGTTCTCTTGTCTCAAGTATAAAAACAACAAAAATATTGACCATGTTACAGTAATTTCAAAGGGAATCTATTGTTCCTGGTTTGCTTTTACATTAACTCAAAACATATTTCTTATTATTTAATAAATATGCTAACTCAAACCAAAGATCCAAACTAAATACATCCACACCCCCACCAAAATAACTTTAAGAAGGAAGGAGAGAGGGAAGGAAGGGAAGAAGGATGGAACCGAAGAAGAAAGGAAAGGGGGGGGGGAGGAAAGGAAGGAAGAAAGGGGCTTAAATTCACAGACTGGTAATTTTTTTTTTAAGATTCTATTTATTTTATTTTTAGACAGAGGGGAAAGGAGGAAGAAAGAGAGGGAGAGAAACATCAATGTGTGGTTGCCTCTCTTGCGCCCCCTGCTGGGGACCTGGCCTTCAACCCAGGCATGTGCCCTGATGGGAATGGAACCCTGACCCTTTGGTTCCCAGGTGGACACTCAATCCACTGAGCTACACCAGCCAGTGCATAATTTTTTTTTAATCAATTGATTTTAGAAGGGGAGAGAGACAGAGAAAGAGACAGAGGGACAGAATAATTGATTTATTGTTCCACTTATTTATGCACTCATTGGTTGATTCTTGTATGTGCCCTAACAGGCACAAGATGAAACTGCAACCTTAGCATATCTGGATGACGCTCCAACCAACTGAGCTAGCTGGCCAAGGCCACAGACTGGTATTTTTACTATCAAATTTTTGGAACATCACCATCAATTTGTTAATCTGTTTTAAGGAACCATCCTTCATAGCATAGCATACAATCAATTGCTCATTTGCTCTGGCTCAATTTTTAACATAGTTTTGCCCTTAAAGGATGGCTGCCAATCTATATCAACCAGACAGTACAATTTCAGGACCACCTGTTTTATGACTTCCAGATAGCCATTTGATGCATTTGAAATAATTGACCCAAGTGTTAGCCAAATTTATTCACTTTATTTGGTGTTTCTTATGAGGCTCAAGAGATGGGCATTGGCCTCGAAGTACAAAGATAACTTCCCTAACCTTCAGGCATAGTAAACTAATAGAAGCTGTTCCAGAGAAAAACTGCCCTTTCAAGGGCTACTATTTATCCCTCAGTAGTGGCAGAACTTTCACCAAGGTTTTTGAAGGAAATAAAAGGCAAAATCCACCAAAATTAAGGTTCCAGCTGCACATTCTCTGGGTCAGAGACTCCTTCTGTATCCTCTGTGACCTTCCAGAGGTTTCAAAAAGCAGAAAAAGGAAATGAAGAATAGAGAGTTTACCAAGCACGGTTAGATCTCAGCCCACTTCCTCGCGTCTGCTCCTTTTCTTGGCTCCTCTTATCTCTGCACAACCCCTCCCCCCCACACCTAAGGGCTGTGTAGCCTTTCCTAGTGATAGGGTGGGCATCCAGTCATTTACCACCTCCCTCCCTCCCTGCCCACTTCGAAGCTTGTGGAAGTGTAGCTGGATTCCTTGCCCTCTAGTTGTTCACTCTCACTCCACGGCACGCCCTAGCACATTGAATATGGAGAGAGTTTTGACGCAGAGGCCCACCGAGCAAGGAAAATTGATATATTTTTTAAATAATATAAACATTGGTTCACATCTGCATGTTTTCCAGTTAAACTCTGGTTTATCCACCCTATTATCGTAAGCTCAGAACTTCCTGTTATTGGCTATATACAATATCTACAGGGTATTATTAACTAATACTCAGAAAAATGACTCTTGACTATTAAAAAGAACCAGAGGGCCCCCAAATCATCAAAGATTAAATTATATGTTTCGATTTTAGGGTTTTATCATTTTAGCCCTATGTGGTATAGCTCTATTTACCTGGATACTACTAAATGTCTTAAAACGCCTCATGTTCTCATCTTCATAACAGTATTTATTACATGTTTAAAACATCAGCTATTTTACAATCTATTAACATTCCTCAGCAAAGATGCTACACTTTCTTGTCCACTCTCCCACTCTTCTAAAGGACTATTTGATACCTTCTCCTCCTTCGCCACACCTCCAGCTTACTCACAGCTAACGGCTGTGCTTGTCTCTCATTGGTATAATAGAAGCAACGAGAAGAGAACTTAGCACACACTCCCTCTCTACCAACCTACGTGCATCTGTCTGCATATATCCTTCTCCCCTGGTGCTCAGGATGCACTCTCAGCGCTCCGAGCGAAGATTAAGTTCTCCATCCATGTTCTAGTCCCATCCCATCTAACTCAGGGACACCGATTCAGAAATTGCCCCTCTCTCTCTTGCATCAGGAAACCTCCCCTCTCTATTGAATCATTTCAAGAACTTACAAGCATGCTGTAATATTTTTCATGGTAAAAACAAAACATTTTCTAGATTTCACATCTTCCTCCACTTTACCACTGGAATCTTCAAAGTATTTTTCCACACTCGCCTCCATGTCTTCAATTCCTTTCCTTCCAGTCTCTTGAATGCACCCTGAGCAGCCTTTCACACCCACCGCTCCAGGGAAAGGGTAACTTCTCAGGGCCCTCGGTGACTGCCTCCTTTCTAAATCCAGTGGTCATTTCCCATCCTCACCTCACCGTACGGCTCAGTAGCAGGGAAGAAGTTGATCACTCTGGTCCTTGAAACACATCGTTCACATGGCTTCTGTATTAAGAGACTGTGAGAGGCCCTGGAAGGCCTTGGAGCAGGGACATGACCAGGGCTTCTCATCTCATCCAGAGAAAAAGCCGAAGTTCCTATTCTGGTCTAGAGACCCGTGTGCTATTCTCTGGCTCCTTTCCAGGGTTCTGGTCTCATCTCCGCCCTCTCACACTCTACCTCTCCAGCCCAGCCACACTGGCTTCTCTCTATGCTCTGAATACACCAGGCACCCTCCTGCCTCCAGACCTCACATTTGCTGTTCCCTCTGCCTGGAATACTCTCCCCCCAGATACCTTTATGGCTCATTCTGAGTTCCTTTTGGTGTCTGTCCAAGTCGCCCTGTTAAGTCATTTGCCTGCTTCCTCTCTAGCGCCCTCTTTTCTCCTTCTACATCTGATACCCACCCCCCACAACCCCGCCCTCAGAGGCTTACTGCTGGGTTTAGTCTTTGAGAAGCATAAAAGGAATTTGGACAGCTGGAAGGGGCAAGCCTTTCTCCTCCTCTCTCTGGGCCTCGGGCAGTGTCTTAGCGGCAGCAGATGCATCTCCTCTTCGGACCCAGGTAGCTCCATTCCTAGGCTCTGGTCACATCTTTAGCCTACAGGTGATAACAGCTGCTATCTAGTGTTAAGAACCTCTGGGTGGCCTCATCATCCCGGTTGACTTTTCAACCCTTCCATCACCTGTGTAACAGTTCTCCTGGGTTAAATTCCCTCTTTTTAAGTGACCAAGATTGGTTTCTGTTCTCCTAACCAGAACTTGATTGTTACAGCCACCCTTTATGAAATAGCAATCACCCCAATTTCATACTTCCCAGACCTCACTCAACTTTATTTTTTTCTAGGGTCCTCATCACTCTGACATACTGTGTAACTGTTGTTTTGTCATCCATCTCTCATCTAGAATGCAAGATCCGTGAAAGCAAGAGCTTTATGTCTGCTTTATATTATTGTTACTATATTAATATATATTATTACTGCTATATACTATTCCTGTATCCCCAGCACCTAGCAGAGTGCCTGGCACATAGGAGGTATTTGATACATGTTCGTCGAATGAACAAATAGGGCTGTTTTTAGAACAAAGTAAAAGAGCTAGCAGAGTATGATAGGCAGACTAATCCCTCCAAAGATGTCCATGTCCTTCTGCTTGGAACCTGTGGATGTTACCTTACCTGGCAAAGGGGACTTTGCAGATATAATTAAGCTAAGGATGTTGAGATGGGGAGATTATCCAAGATTAGCCGAGTGGACCCAATACAATCACAAGGGTCTAATAACAGAGTGGTAGGAGAGTGAGAGTGAGAGTCAGAGAAGAAGATATGTCCATGGGAAGAGGATCAGAGAGAGATTTGAAGATGCCATCCTGCCAGCTTTGATATTGGAGGAAAGGGCCATCAGCAAAGAACTGTAGGTAGCCTCTACGAGCTAGAAAAGACCAACAAAATGAATTCTTCTCTAGAGCCTTCTGAAAATTAGAGCCTTGCTGGCATCTTGATTGTGGCCCAATGAAACTCATTTTGGACCTCTGACCCCTAGAACTGTAAGATAATAAGTTGGTGTTGTTTGAAGGCACTAAATTTGTGGTAATTTAGAACAGCAGTAATGGGAAACTAATACATAGAGTTTTCTCAGTGTGTAAACTCTTTGTAGGCAGGATACAAGTCTTGTCCACTCTTAATTCCCTAATGTCTAGCGTAGTTTCTATCACAAGCAAGGCATTCAATAAATGTTTGTAGAATAAAAAAACGACATTTAATAGAAAACAGGATCAGCGCTCCCATCCTTGTGGCATGGTGTAATCACTTAAGTGGCTTTACCTGACCTCAGAAAGGGAAGAGCACACCTTGCTATTACAAAGCCTCTTTGAGCTTTTGAAACCATGAAGATATAGGGGTCCAGGGCAGGGAGACAGCCCAGGGGTTTGGCATCAATGTCAGCGATAGAAATGAGAGAAGTCACAAGGGGCTTTGTGTGACATGTTAACGAACTTGGGCTTCATTCTGTAGGCAACTGGGAGCCACTGAAGTATTTCAGCAAGGCAGAGACATAATCAAATTTGCATTTAGTAAGCATAGCATACTTAAAGCATGAGATTTAGAAATCCGTTGGTCAGAGAAGAGGTCAGAGCTGGAGTCATAAATGTAGGAGGCAAGAGCTTATAGTTACTGACATATTTTTGCATTTAGATCACATTTTAATTAAAAGTACCCTCACAAATTATCTTTCCTTCTCACAGATGCCTTCTTTTGAAACATATTCCATTGAGCTATGGTTCACACCATTCCTGGCTTTCTGATGATTTTCTTATTAACATGGGCTCAATAAAAATCCCACAGCTCACCAATCCTTTTGACCTTTTCCTGTAGGCAACAGCACATACTATTCCAGCTTTAATTTTTTAAAGAATGCTTCTCTGAAGAATTCTTCAAAAAATTTTTATTCATCCCTCCAATAGCATTTCCTTTCAAGGAGTTCTTTGCACTGTTTAAAATAACTTGAATATTTTCTTAGGAACTGGAATGTTCCTTCCAACTAACCCTTGTCTCTATTCCTTTCATCAAATCTCATAGTCGAGAATGTGTCAGGGAACGAAGGTGGGGAAAAAAAGATCTCTCTGCACTCCCTTGTCTTTTTTAAATCCCTCGAAATGAGGAGAGGCTTGCTCATGACTTGGAAGTGGTGGGCTGAGGCCTCCTAGAACCATCTGGCTTGTTTCATTGCCAGCCTGAGTCAAGGCGACATTTACAAGAACCCAGGAGCTGCAGGGCACTTAAGTTGCAACTGCCTAGTGGCATCCAAGAAGGGCACAGTGAGAGTCTGCAGGAGAAATCAAACCTTGCATGTTCCTGAGTTCAGGAAACATATGCAATGAGGCTGTCTGTTTATGGGCACTTCAAGGAGCACGACTGGAATGTTGAAGCCATCAGAGCCTTTATTTAAGGGAAGAGAGGAAAAAATGAATATGCTGATACTTCAGATATATTTTAGGACCTTAAAAAAGCTCAGCACTCACCCTGAATTTCAAAAATCAGTTTTTAGAAATTAAAGCAAGGTATTCTCTCCATGTCATTTGTTCTTTTCATTTTGGGGCGTGGTGGTGAATATATTTACAAAGGTATGAGGAATGGCCAAGGCCGTTACATGTGATTTTTTTATGTATCCTATAGACACACATAGAAAATATCACCCAGTGGAGTGGAAGAAAATCTACTAGACCTTAGGTTCTGGCCTGGGTCTCTGGACTCTAACTCAACCAGCTCAACTCTAATAAAGTTATTTAATTTTCTGGACTTCTCTTTCTTTAAATGCAAAAGGAGAGAACTAAGGACCCATCCTTCGAGACTAAACAGTTGTGTGTTGACATGTTGCCATCTCTCAGGGGTCTATATAGGCTCTTGGTCAAGAATCTGAGGTTTGAAAAGAAAAAGCTTCCTGAACCTCCCTCCATGCCTATTGGTGCTGTTCTTCTACCCTCCCCGCACCTCATCTGCCCCCTTCCCACATTCCACAACCCCATCTCAGGTATCAAGGGCAACCATTAGTCCTGCTAGTAGGGTGGAGAGGGGTGAAGATCCCTAAACAATTCTCAGTCGCCTCCTTCCTGTAGTGTTCTCCTGGTGGCTGTGGTTGGCACTGCTACAGGAGGTCTCCATCATTGCTTTGGGCATGGCCAGCCCATACTACCTGCTCCCGTTGCCATGGAACTCTCAGGACTGCTGCACCCAGCTGCTCCCATCTCTGCTAATTTGGCTCCCAGCTGCTAGGTCCCTGGGCTACTGGGCAGTTACATGCCACTGGCTCCATACTTCCTCTAGAGGGCAGCACAAATCACAGTCCCTGCCAAGTAGTTGGGGACAACTCAAAGATGCAGGACTGACTTGTGGAATGCATTCAAATCCCCCTAGCCTGGGTTGACACTCTGGGAGCAAGGGTGGAAAGTGTCACGCCCACTGGTCTTCACCTGAAGGCTGTTCTGCATGATGGAGTCAGACTGGCCTCAAGTCCCATTTTCACCTCCATGCTTAGTAGCCAAGTGGTTTGGGGAAAAGTTATTTAACCTCTATAAGCCTCAGTTCTCCTGCTTTCAAAGCAATAACAATAAGACTTTAAAACACATGGTTGTTTTAAAGATTAAGTGAGATAATACACGTTTGATTAGGTTCTGTGGATTGGCTACCTAAAAGCCGTCCATGTCCCCTTTTCTCTTGTCCTCATTCTTTCCAGACTTCCTTGATGCTTCCAGAACTGGCTACAAAATTCTAAGTTCCAACAGATTCTCAGGGATAGAAACATAGTGTCACCCAAACTCTCTCCATCACTCATGTATGTGCCCCTCTCTTTCTGTAGAATGCTTTCCTTGACTTTTTTGGCCCACACAGAGGAAATACCTCCTGGGTTCATTCTGAACTCAAAGATCTTCAAAGTTTACAAAATACCTGGTGAGAAATAGACCCAGCAGACCCAGCTTTGGACCGGGTACCTGCCTCTAGACCAATCAGCTGTGACCAAGAGTCCAGGCCATGTTGCATAAAATGGCATAGAGGAACCAGGACAAGTCTGTGGAGGGTGGCAGTTCCCGGAGAAGAGAAACAGCAGACAGCAATGAATGTGTAGAGTGGAGGAGTTACACAAGAGGTATAGGACTAGGTTTTAGCCCTTAAAGAGACTATCATTGTAGTTAAAAAACATTAAGAAGCATTAACTCTTCAGTTAAAATTGATTTTGATGCTGAGGGGAGAATGTTTTAAAAAAACAATGCAAAACAATCAATAGTGGTAGAAGAAATCTTGTGCTTCTCTAGGTCCAATCGATGAAGCCCAATCCAATGGTGGGTATGGTGTGTAGGCATTGCCCTGCGTTCTGCCTTGGAAGGGAAAAA
Organism: Mormoops blainvillei; assembly: GCA_004026545.1. Lineage (NCBI taxonomy): Eukaryota > Metazoa > Chordata > Mammalia > Chiroptera > Mormoopidae > Mormoops > Mormoops blainvillei. The sequence goes on from PVJD01007545.1 coordinate 79,201, forward strand.
ATAAAAGCACTTATTCAAAACAAAATATGGCTAAGGAACATGCCTAGTCAGAGGGCGGAAACATTTAAAGTGGGATCTATCTGCCCTGGGCAAGAATTAATGGAATTAAGCTATGAAGGGGGATTGACTACACACATGAAAGAGGTTACCAAATAAGACAGGATTAAGCAGTATAATTAGAGGCTATAAGAAAGAGACTAAGAAGTTTGGTTCCATGAAGCTAGTGGATCTTGGCCCAAGTGGTGAAGAAGGTGGAGGGGACTAGAGCGTTTCTGGAGGGGATACAGCGAATGAAAGAAATGAGGCGGGAGTGAACATGCAAGGGAGCACAGAACAGTGGTCTTTAAATGTGGCATGTAGGGTTACAGCACCCAGCGTGCCTGTAAAATGCAGATTCCTAGGCTCCTGGTACAGAGATTCTGATTTAGTTGGTCTAGGATGGGTCCCAGGATTGGACGTGTTCAGGGAGCACCTTAGGGGCTGTGCCTCAGGGGGTCTGCAGAGCACAGCTTGAGAACCACTGATGTCTACACTGTTGATGCCTAGTAGGCAAAAGCAATGGCTTCTCCTTTTGAGTATAGTCCCTTGGTGACAGCAGCTAACTACCAGACTGTGAGGTTCCTTCTAATGGCTCAGGAGAGCTGTTCTTAGCCAGTGCCACCTGGCCACCTCCTAGGCTCCTTCAAGTCCTCAATCCTCACAGGGGCCACTTGATCACCAGCTGATATGACCTTCGTCACATAGCCTGTGATGCAACAGAGACTATCTGGATGTTGAATTCTTCTTAGGCAATGTTGTTGTTTATATGTCTCACTGATTCATTCACTTGTCTTTCATTTTCTAACCAGTTAATTTTTATATAAACTTAATAATCAGCATTTATATAATAGTAAAAGGCTGAGTTGTTTATCTTAATTTCTTTAAAGAAGAAGTTGTTTGAAAAGGAAGACTTTCTGTTTTAAATGTCTCAAGAGTCGGTACTGCTTATTGATCATACAGTATGTTTTCTTCTTTCTAAGCCACTTTTTATCTCCTCTCCTGTAATGCAACTCACATAATTTCTATTAAGGTATTATTTTACAATGAGAAACAGAGTTAAGAATAAGTCAAATCATTTTCAAGGTGTTGGGACTGAAACTAAGATTTTTTAACACCCCACCCAAAGGTTTTCTTATTAAGCCATTATCTTGTCATTATTTTATTCTTGAACTGTTCCCTTCAGTTGTTTTCAGAAAATTTTTAAATTCTAATAAGATGTTTTTCAGTCGCTTGAACCAGAAATTCCAGGTACACACAGAATGATTAGATCTTCCTCCTTCTCTGCTCAAATTTATCTTATTCCTTGTCTTATTCCCCAATCTGATTTTTGCAACCATATTTTTCTAGACCTACCATTAGGACAAGAAAGGGAAGGCATCTGCCTTCTGTTATTATGTTCATTTAGGCCAGTGGTTATCACTCTACCATGAATAGTCTTTGGGTCATCTGTTTAATTTTCATCTAATCCCATTCTATTAGAAATGTTATTTCTATTCAGTGGTTAGCTCTTCCAATAATCAGAGGAAACAACTACGGCGACTCAGTTCTCTTGGGTTTCGAGGGCCTATTTGAAACCTCTGTGTCCTGTTGTTGGTCTGGTTCTCTGATCTACATCTCCCAGGAGCACACACGATGAGAAACAGCATTGACTGGGCCATCGCTATCTGTAGTGAATTAGCCCAGCTTTTCTTACATGTGTACCATCCCGAGCTAGCCAGGCGAATGAGAGCTCTCAGTATACAAGTTGATCTCTAGGGTTCTGAATAATATACATGAAGCCTCCCCCAGGATTGTGTTCTGATTAGTTATCACTGGATGACAAATTACCCTAAAACTAAGAAGCTTTAAAAAAAACAGCCATTTTATTCTATCCCACAACTTTGTGGCTCATGGAATTCTGGCAGTGCCCAGCCAGGCGATTCTTCTGTTCCCAGTGGCATCCAACTGGTAGTCTAGAGACTTTACTCACAAGTCTATACTTTGGTAGGGATGGGGGCGGGAGAGGCTGAACTTTGCTGGGAGTGCCAACTTGCTTCTTCAGCAACATAGTCTCAGGGTAGTCAGTGTTACTGGCAGAACTTCCAGAGTGTTCTGTGGCACAGGAAGTGGAAATGGCCAGTCCACTAAGGCCTGGGCCCAGAAATGGCACGTCATTTCTGTCATGTTCTATTTGTCAAGCAATTACATCCCTGCCTGTGCAACAAGAGAGAGGACTAGTAAAGAATATGTGGACATCTTTAATCACATCATGGAGATTATTCACCAAACATTTATAGAGCGTGTAGGCTCAGACTCAGTGTAACACTCTGGGAACACAGAGGAAAGTTAACTTATTCTCTGCCATGATAAACATACAGCCTAGGGGAGAAGCCGATGTGTCATACAGTTCCTACTCACAATCTTTCAGGAATTCTCCGAAACAATAAATCAGTAAAATTAGGAATGAATTTTAGAAGGAGATAATTTTAAAGGTAAAAGAGAAAAAAATCCACTGTCTAATAACCTCCAGTTGCTCATAATTCAAATATCTTTATATAATAATATTTAGCATACAAATAAATTGTGATGTGGAGCTGAAGCTTGAAGTGTTAAAGTAAAAAATAAATGACAGAGATAACTTATTTGAGGAATAGATTTTGTGCATACTAAGAACAAATTGTAGTCCTACCTCAGTGATAGGGAGATGAATTCTAAATGACTTTCATACTCATCTGTAAGGCAAGGCGGTTAAGCCAATTATCACCCTTGGCGAGCCTGTCAATTACAGAGAGGGCTCACTCTTGTAGCAGATTGTTAGGATCATAAAGGAAAGACAGAACAATCACCCATCATCTTCTTGGGAGAAGAGGGAAGGCAACGTTTCTAGTTCAGCAGCCTTCCAGCCAGGACGCTGCCTTGTGCCCAAAGCAGAGCTGTTGGGCATGAAGCCACTTAGCTTAATAGACTGACATGTCACAATTAGTTAAGGTTTGAGATTTCCAGCAAGAGTTTGGAATAATATGGTCAGACTGTAACAGGATATTGTATTCAGGAAGCAAAAATATAGTAAAGATTTTAACTGTGGAGTAACTGGTTTAGATTCTGCTTTTTAGGGATGTTTCCTGACAGACATGGCCATCAAATCACTGACCTACAAACTGTTCCCTGAATGCCATGTTCTTTTGGGCCTCTGGGTTTCACTCATGTTGCTGTCTCACCTGAAACGCCTGGGTCACACTGGAAAAGGGAAGGGAACATGAGAATTTGGTTGGAACTTAAAAAGTGGCCCCAAATAGCTCAGTATTTGGAAGGCACAATTTTCCCAACAGTGATGCAGATGACAACTACTATTGTTTAGATACAAGAGAGACCAATAAGGACCCACTTGGTGGGGAAAGGCCATTCGTGGGGTATATAAGCTTTAGCTATTTAGAGATGTTGAAGAAATGATTCCAGGCTGGCAAAACAGCACATGTATTAACTGGATATGGTTCCAGCCAGTGGTTTCTGTGCATCTACTTCATGGCAGGCATTGGCTGCTAACGTGCAAAGTACGGGACCAGAACATACTCAGGAGACCCTGAGGGGATTAGCTCAGTACTGGTGTCTGTAGGTGATTGAAGGATGTTAGGAGAGAGGGTTAGCAGCATAGGTATGGCTGAGTTAGGAAGAGCCTTGAATCCTCTACTGAAGTCTTTAAAGCTAGTATTCCTCATTCTAGAGGTAGAAATTTCTTTGTTTGCTTCAAAGAACTCTTGATAGATTCCTTTCCAAAGTCATAATCCATAGTTCACAGAAAAAAGAATAGCACTTG